>JBANCY010000206.1:0-54326 GCA_037040045.1 Phorticella flavipennis | reverse complement strand
GTGTGTGTGTGTGTGTGTGTGTGTGTGTGTGTGTGTGTGTGTGTGTGTGTGTGTGTGTGTGTGTGTGTATGTATGTATGTGTGTGTGTGCTAATGACAGACAAACAATTAAACTTGACATTTTGCTATTGTCCCATACACACACACTGTGGCACACACACACACTCGGACACACACACACTGTGGCACACACACACACGTGTATTTTTTCCGCCATTGTTAACGGTGGCCGCGCTTATCCTTGAGCAATGCAATTAGACAAGTTTCAATACAATAACAACAATACAATAACATGAATAACAGAAACAACAGTTAGAACAATACATTAAACAACAAGATGGCGTCACACACATATTGAACACAAAATGACAGCATTGTTGTCAGCCTCATCAAATCCCCCCAGACCCTACACGTCTCTCTCGTGGTCTCGTCTCTGGCCTTGAAAGGATATGTTTTATTTTTGGGCCTCGCATCGTTAAAAATTCTTATGCACACTTGGCCGACGCTTAAGTGCGTCAAGAAAGACTCACACACACTCCCACATACCCTCCCACATCCCCACACACCCACACAGCTATATAAAAAAACCCATATGAATTATATATGAAGACATCTTTCATATGCAATCCTAATAGATTTTGTTTTGATTCACCTTGAAACCGAGAGACAGTTCCAGACGAGCTCAGACTCTGCCCAAGTGATTGGGGAATTTATAATTTGGGCAATTTTTTTAAATCCATTATAAAACTTTTTCAAGGATATTTATTCCCTGACGGCGCCAAATCTCTAACAAAAAGTATATGCTCAGCCCAAGGTTGTGTAATTAATACATAATTTTGTTGTTTAAAAGTTGCAAAGAATTTGATTTCATTTGCTTAACATCATTTTTTAAGCTCTACTTATCTAACGTTTAAACGGGATTCCTAGAAATTCATGGCATTTCTGTGGCTTACAGTCAAAGGGCTTAACTTTACTGCATTTTATCTCGTTAGACTGAAAATGTATATTAAAATTTTTGAATGAAAATTCTCATGAAAATTTTGTTAAGGACAAAAGAGTTGCTAAAAATAATAATATTTTGTTTATAGAAAAGCTGGAGGCCTTGGTGGACCAGTGTATAGCACATTGCGAGTTGGAGTTCCGCTCATGACGATAGGCATTGAGCCGCCTAGAAAAATTAGGTTGTGGCGTAGGATTTGACATCCACTCGCGTAAAAAAGATCTTCAGTGAAGGAAGCAGAAATAAAGACAAATAGTGCTTCAGGCTTTGACCCGATAGGTAGGTTATGGCCATGTAATAATAATAATAGTTCATTTTCGGCTCTTTTTCTGTTGTCCTGAAATTTATAGCACGTATTTAGTACTTTTTTGGGAACAAATGTGTTGCTATAAAAAGGTTATTAGAATCATGAATATTTGAGATAATCGAAATAGTTGTAATAATAGACCAAGTGGGAGTTGCTGCTTAGTTTCGGAGTGCTCCAATTTATTTAGGCAAGTATTTTATAAAGCGTGATATAACTTTAAGTGAGAGCTATTCCTAGTAGAAGTTCACAAGTTTTAACAATAAATAAACCTTTTTTTCAAAGTGTTTAACTTGACCATCTTATAGAATGGGCATTAAAAATCTTGAGGAGCTTTGTTATTGATGCTGAGATAATAATCTCAGTTTTGTTAGCTTGAAAGCTGAAAGAAGATTTAATGTGATCTTGTTCAATTTTGGGCAAACGACAACTATGGTATGTAATATAGGAATTTTCACTGATATTTCAAGTATTTGTAAGATTTGTGTATATCAAATTAAATGCTTGATATTAAAGTCATTATTATACAGTTTTCTGTAAAACTGTAGATATATTTTTATGCGACTGACTTATGAATGTTTTGCATTAATGTCTTTAAAAAAGGATATGATGAACCATAAACCATAAGATAAGGACAGTTCGATTAATGGCTTTTGTAGTTTGATATCTGTCAGTGTCTGTAAATAGTTCAGCAACAGCTTAATAAATTGGATAAGTTTTGCTATATATGCTAATCATTCCATCCAAAAAAAAAGCATCTCCACTGAAAATCTTGTTTGATAATTGAATATTTCAGTGGATTTAACTTAACCCCAGAGTGCAAAGCAATCAATTGGTTTTCTCGAATCGAAAAAAGAGATATGTAGATATATATGTATAGATATATAAAATGAAATCATTGCACTGAACGAGGCGCAAATTGGCCACGCCTACATTTCAGCGCCTGCAGCTGACAGTTGGCGTTTTGGGTTTTGGTTGCAAGGAAAGATTCTGCATGCGGGCCACGCCCCAAGTGCTTGTCAATGCATGCAAAATGCAAACAATCGACTGCTGTTCGATGTGTGTGTGTGTGTGCCCCATGTGCCCGAGCCTGTACATATGTATTGGTATGCTGTGTGTGTGTGTGTGTGTGTGTGTGTGTGTGTGTGTGTGTGTGTGTCACTGCAACCGAGCGCGTTATTGAAAATGATTTTTTAATGCGGCATTGAAGTGCGGCACAACGCGCCCTCCACCTTCAACACACACACGCTCTGTGTCTGTGTGTGTCTCTCTGTGTGTGTGTGTGCGGTTTGTTTGTGTGTGTGTATCTTGGTGCGTGCTCGGGCAAATCATTTTCTATTTGCATTTTTTGCTCGGTTTTTCTTTCACTTTTTCCAACTTTTTTCCCCATATTTTTTTTCTGGTCAATTTTGTGTTTTTCTTTCCAGTGTTCCCTAGGGGCATGCCCCACGGGCCGCACCTCCAATGGCATTTGTTTGTACACGCCAAGCGGGGCTTGCTTGTAATTTAAATTTTACGTTTAACATAAACGTTGCTGTCATTGCCACGCCTCCCCGCCCACTCTACGCCCCACACACACACACACGCACTTGACAGGATTTAGTTTTGAAAATGGCCGCCGTGTGCCGCCTTATTTTTAGTTTGTTCAAACGCTGACGTTAGTTATTACCGTTACCCAAAGGCACTGTGGCCCAGTACTGACCGCCATGTGCCACGCCCACAGCCTCCAACCATTTTGTTCCCCCTTTGCTGCTGCTGCTGCCGCCGCTCGACCTTCGCGCGTGTTTGGTCCTCAACGCGTTGACATTGAAATTGTAAAAATAATTTCTCTACCTACACAAATACACACAGGCATATATATATATATAGTATATAATATCGGGTATGTAGTATATATATCAAGGGCCAAAAAGGCTAAATGTTCTTTATCTTTTTGTTGTGGTTTCGTTTGATTTTTTGCGCAAGTTCAAAGTTTTGTGTCACAAAGTCAGCTCGGTGAAATGGGCAAAGGCAAACATATTATAAGCAGGGTCACACTTTCTCCCTCTCTCTCTCTGGGTGTGTGTGTGTGTGTGTGTGTGTGTACATACACTCACATACGAATCTCTGTGCCTGACGTTATTTAAAGTTCATTTTGACAGGCTTTGTTGACCGCACACAACGCATTCAGTTTCACTTGCCACCAGTCACCTCTGACCTCACTCACGTTGCGTATACGACGTGTGTGCCCCGGCTATACACACACACGCACATCTCTTACCAGCAGCTTGTTGTTGTTGTTGTTGTTGCTTCGGCTGTGGCTGTTGTGGCACATCAAGTTAACTGTAAACCGTGCTGTTATCGCTAAGTATTAGTTATTGTTTTGAGCTTATGAAAAGTTAAAGTCGATTTAATTTCCTAAATTTGTCTGTTTTCTATCTTAATTTGAGTCAAAGCAACAAGCAAATGTGCCCAAGAAGTAATTTCAGTTATATCCCTTCTCGTATATATTTCTAGATACTTCTGGGAACAGCTTAGGATACTCTACAAAGCTACTAGGCTTATTCTGCCTTATTAAACATAGCCCTTTACTCTTTCATGGAAAATAATTTCAATATAATATCTCCTTCTTCTACCTATTTTTCCAGTTCTTTCTTCGGATATGTTTTTAAGTAACTATATATAAACCAGTAAGGAAGGATTATCTTCGGCACGATTGATAATAACGAAACTTGGGAGTGTATGAACTTTCAGTCAAAAACGTTTGAATACATGGGAATTAAGGGCAAAACGGACTTTTGGTTATATGGCAGCTTTATGATATAGTATTTCGATCCTTATAAAATTGATGGAGTGCTGGATAATAATAATTCTTGGGAGTATGTGAACATTTAATCCAATACGTTAGAAAACATGGGAAATATGGGCAAATCCGATATATGGTTATATGGTGCTATATGATATAGAAGTCCGATCCTTATAAAATTTGGTGGATCCGTAGACAAAAACGAATCTTTGAAGTATGTCAGCTTTAAATTTAATACGATAGAAAACATGGGGAATATTGGCAAACCAGATTTATGGTTATATGGCAGCTATATGATATAGAAATCAGATCCCTTTGAAATTTGGATGAGCGCTAGAAAACAACAAATCTTGGCAGTATGTAAGCTTTCAACACAATACTTGAGAAAACATGGAAAATATGGGCAAAACCGATTTATGTTTATATGGTAGCTATATGATATAGTTGTTTAATCCTTCTAAAATTTGGTGAAGCGGTAGATCATAACAAAACTTAGGAGTGTAGAAGCTTTGAGTCCAATAAGTGGAAAAACATGGGATATATTGGTTAAACCGAATTTTTGGTATATGGTAGCTATTTGATATACATGTCCGATGCAACCGTTTCTGGCAAATGTGCTGACAAATAAGAAAAGAAGGCTATGTGCCAATTTTTATAACGATAGCTCAGAAACTGTGGGACTAGTTTGCATACGTACAGACGGACGGACGGACGGACATGGCTCAATAGATTTATTATGTCTTCCTGAGGTCTATGACTATTCCGTCCATGCACTCCATACTCTCGGACAAAGTGCATATACTATTTTCTTCAAAAAGGGTATAATAAAAATTAAATATTTTAGGAGCTAATAAGTAGGGTTTCAAAAGTCTTTCTATACCAAAACTCTAGAGAAGAACCTCAGTTAGAGCAATCCTTCCAAACCACCTCCAAAGAGCAAATAATTGAAGGTATTATAGTCTTATTCTGAATTTTCCTTTTTGACCCGCAATAAACACAATTATAATATTTGCAAATTAAGTGCAGTAATTTTCAACCAAATTCCTTCAGTAGAACGTAAATTAGAGTAGTCAAAACTCATAAAATGGCAACGTTATCGCATTTTAGTTAAAATATTTAAGTAAAAAGTTTTTGCATACAAATCAAAAGTAATTAAATGAAGCTCTGTTTGGTTTATTAAGTTGTTTTTTTTTGTGTTTGCAAAAAATACCTACAAAAGTCAGTGAAACTCTGAAACTCTGAAACTCATTCCCCGATTAACATCTTGTTTCCCCACATGATTTTAATTAAGCTTTTATGATAAAACTCTGAGCACAAAAATGTTATAATTACCAAAAATACAGCAAGTATTTTGGCATTTACAAATGGTCAAGTTTTGTATAACTAAATGTTTCGGGAGCAACAAAAAACCCCCCCCCCCCCCGGGTGAGAGCAAGTCTTTTAGCCGCAAGCCGCATGGGGTGAACTCACACACACACACACAGTAAACATATATGTGTGTGTGTTTGTGTATATACCCTGTATGTACAGCTGCTGCAATACATTACCTTTAATGGGCATTATGTGTTAGCAGGCATTTAGACCTAAATGCTCGACAACGTTACAAACAATTGAATTAAGACTGGGCCGCTGCACAATTGTGGCCATGTATGGCGCAGCTTTGGCCCCAAATGAGCCGCCAAACCCGGCACACACACGCCCAACGAGCACTGGGGGACGGCAGATGCTGTGCAATTTTACAACCATTTAAGGACCCCGCCCCCCAAAGCCAGCCCCAAAACCCCAACCCCAACCCAAAGCCAAACCCACAGCCAAAGCCAAGCTCAGTCAGTCTGCTTTGGGCACACTGACAGTGGTTTGAGTCCCAGGCCCATTTGTTAGTTAGTTGTGGCCTAATGTCTGTCCTGTCTGTCCGACGGCCTGTGCATTGGGCAACTATATTTAGCCATAAACATGGCATCAACTTGAGACCTGGCTCATATATATGTGTGTGTGTGTGTGTGTGTGTATCTGTGTGCTGCTCTGATGGCTCGGAGCGCGACTAAACTACTTTTTGCCTGTTCACTGGGTTTCAATGGCCATGCGGCATTTAATTATAAACATTTCATAAATATATTTAGCGGGGGGCCGCACAAATAGTGCACACGGAAAACAAAGTCCGGAAAGTCCGGGGAACAGTGAAATTGGCAAGCGAATTGGCCCGTGTCCTTTGGCTCAACAATTTGTTGCCAACTTGAGTCAAGTGCCAATTACAGCAGCAGCAGCAGCAAATGCAATTGATTCGCTCTATCTATCTATATATCTATCTATCTACCAATATCTCACTCTCCCTTCCAATTTCTACCATTTTCTCTTGGTTTTTATTGAACTGATAACTCCCACGATTTCAATACAATAACATTGATTTGTAATCGAAGCGCACTGATTGCATTCAATAAAGCTCGCAGCGAAAAATACGCGAAATTAGCGAATGAAAAATCTAATAGAACCGATACGAAAGCAATTCGATGAATTGGCAACGCCGTAATTATAAAATAATAAATTGCCAACTAATCAAACTGATGAGCATAGAATAATATGGCAATAATTACTTAGGAAAACCTAATGCCAAGTCGAGGGGCTCTCACAGAAATTGAACATAGTCAAAGTGCTTTGAAAAGTTTAGGCTTTTGTTGCTCTAATTGGAAATATTTAGTCATTATTGAATGTTCTATTATGCCTTTTGCCTTTTTTGTTTAATAATCTGTATACATTAAGGCATAACTATTGGGGATATAAATAGATGCGTGCGGCTCAAGTTTTTAAGGACATTAAAGTTTGATTATGAAAAATTGATTATATATTTGGGCTTCAAAGTATTGTCCATCGCTGAGCATTGCCTTGTGCCATCTTTCTGGATTCCGCATGGAAGCAACTCTAGGAATGGAACCATTCATCATATTTGGAAAAGTACCAGGCCATGAACCCGCAATCCGAAAAGACGGTATTCAGAAGGGGCAATGTCTGGGCAATACGGCGGGACCACGGGTAGGACGGTAGGACGTCACAACTAAGTGTTTCCAAGTAAGTCTTATCGACCCAGCTGACATGTGGTCGAGCGTTGTCGTGCTGTAAAATAGTTTTTCAAGTCTATCCGAAAATTGCGGACGTTTTTCTTGCAATGCTCGACTTAAACGGATTACGTCGCGTTCGGTAATGCACCCAGATCTAGCTGGTCCCACCATATACACATCATAAGTTTTGAGCTGTGGTTGTTAGGCTTGGACACTCTATTTATCGCCAGTCACAATTCTATTCAAAATCCTTTATTGGCTATGGAGCAGTCGAAACGAAATAGTCTACCTACCGAATCATTCCCATTGGCTTTAAACAGTAGCAAATGGCTTGTTGAGTGACTCCAAGCGACTCTGCAAGTTCCTATCCCAGGCATGACGAATCTTCATTGAGTAATGTCTCCAATTCTTCATCCTCAAATTTTGGTGGCGCTCCGAGTCGTTCTTCGTTTTCGAAATCAAAATGGCCACTTTTGACCAGTGCAAACTACTTCTGACATTTTCGAGCAACACTTCCACTATAATACGATGACTTTTGGAAGTCTTTTTCTTCATATTGAGAAATTGAAATTTGACATTTTCGAAGCACAAAGAAACAATGTTGTTTACACTTTAGCAAAACCGCAGATACTGAGAAATGAAGCCTAATTATGACACTTCAAAATGCCGATGTGGCCAGATGAAGCACCAGCATACCCAACAAGTAGTGACATCTATTATCCAAACCTCACGAACTTATTTATATCCCTAATGAGTCAATAGATTCAACTGTGCTTCATTGATTGCGACTTAATTGAGACTAAAGGTTCATAAGTTCTTTGATTTCGGAGCACAATGAGAAATCAGATGAAACAACTAATTATTTGACAATTTTAAGCTACAATCATACAATGTCATCAAAGGTTCCTTCTATGCTGGAAAAAGACAAAATGTATCCTGTTACACTTTTTATCATACTTCTGAAATTCATTGAATGCTGCCTTTTTTGCCATAAAGTACAAGCTTTGATTTCCCATTTCTATACAAACTTCAAATCAAATCAAGTGAAGCCCCACTTCACTGACTCGTTCAATATGCCGACAATGAGTGAAACCAATTTCAATTTCAATGGATTTGATTGCCAGTATGGGCACTACATATATCTGAGGACGACAAAAAATCATGAAATGAAATATGTTGGTTAACAATGCGACCACCACAAGACAAATAAGTACCAGAAGCTCCACCACAGGTTGCCTTAGTGAGCCGAGGTTCTATTTAAAGAAAATTCCTTGTAAACTTTTGTTCATATCAAATGTCGAAACAGTGTTCTTTGACTCGAAAATATGGTTTCCCTCAGAGATGTGACCTTCAAACTGTGCACACACACACACAAGTCAGAGGTCAGTGGATATTCAATTAAAATTCTAGTTCACATCAGCTTCAAAATTGAATTGAAGCAACAAATCTGATTTTCCTTGGGCAAAATTTACACAGTATCTACAAAGTTCGAGAAGACCTTCAAAAATATTTCCTCGAAAGCTGACCATAAATTGAAGCTGACATTTGGCATTGGATTGGAAACTGATCTGGTTGGTGGATGTTAGGTTTTCCCCGCGCCACGAGTGGAAAATGCGATGAAAATCAACAGTTTGGTTCGTGTTGTATCTTAATTTGCGCATCTGCTCGTTTTAATTGTCTTCTAATCAAATTACAATGTTAATGCCAGGGTATACGCTGTGTAAATTCTATTTGTGTGTTCCATAGTATCTGTGTGTGTGTGGCATCTTTAAAGGTCACTCTGTCTGTGTGTGTGTGTGTGTGTGTGTGTGTGTGTGTGTGAGTGTGGCCATTAAAACGAGTAAATTGCATTTTGAAACATAAATCGCATCTAAATTCAATTAACTGCATTAATTCGCAGGAGTCGCGTCAGCCATTGCTGTGGAGGCGGCAGGAGGCAGGAGACAAGTCTCCATCGCATGGGGGATGTGTGGATTGTAGGGTATATATGGGGGTAGCCAAGCTGGACAATCAGCGCCACACAAATGTAAGCTCATTTGTCGGAAAATCTCATTAACTGAATGAAGCATCGAGGCGAGGGGCACGCGACCGCCGTCAGGTCGTTAATTAGGAAGGATTTGTAATTGAATATATACCGAAGCGTTATGATGCCCTCCATTTACTGTCTGAAAACCGTTTCCAATGGCCGTCTGTCTGTCTTTATGTGGCCGTATGTGTGTCTGTCTGTGTGTATTTATGTGGAAATATGCGTATCTATATCGTATATCAATAAGTCATTAGTAATTGACTCAGCCTCCAACTTTCCAATTTCACTCCTAACCATAGCATTTGTTCTTGATTTACTCAAATTTCGACTTATGCGCCTCTTAACTGGCAAAATGATTTTCCAATTAGGACTCATAAGTTGCTAAACTGTATTTAAAACAACTTAATAAATATTGACAATTCCATTACCAATACCATTGCCATTGCCATGGCCTGAACAATGAAAAGACGAGCAATTTGAGCCTTAATAAAACTTAAATCAATGGAAAACAAAGCAAGGATTATCCATATGAGTTAACAATTAAAGTCGGAATATTTGCAAAATGCAATAGACATGGAATTTTTCATATTAATTTTCAGTTTTCTTGACTTGAAAGCTGTGAGAGGATGTAATCAGATCTTTTTCAAATTTGGCCAAATGGTAGCTATGGTATGTATTATAGTAATTTTCACTGAAACTTCAAGAATTTGTAAGATTTGAAGTCATTATTTTGCTTTCAAATGTATTAAATTACCAATGCGACTAGAAATATACAATAAATTAATTGAGGTAAGACAAGAGTCAAGTTCTTAGCCAGTGGCTGCAAAACTGTGAGATGAACCAAACCAAGAGTATATATTTGGCTTTTGCACATTCTCTGATGACATAGCCCTTCCGCAAAAAAGGGTAGCCAGGCAAATAGTTCATAGTTTATAGGAAAAATGAAAATAAATTACTGGTTAAAATCAATTTAATGCCAATGTTTGCATTAAATTGGGCAGTTAATTAAATATTTAACGCTTGAAAGGCGAAACTTTGTTGAAAATTAATATCATCAAATTTTTTGGGAAAAACCATGGAAATACATGCAAAATGTTGGTTGGTTTACAAAATGGCCAAAAATCAATGCGTGTTCAATGCAAATGAGCACAATGACAACAACCTGCAATGGAATATGTAATTCAACTCATTACCGAAACCAAAGAACAAACAACTGGCAAAACAGCAGCAGAGGTTAAAATAATTACAAAACTGCAACGGTTTTTTGGCCAGAACAAACCAGAACAACCCAGAACAGAACGGATCGGGCCAGAACGCATGCCGCAAAACAAATAGTGCTCAGTTGGCCCAAAGCCAATCGAACTACGGCCAAGTTGGCATATTTTGGTTACGGCCAACAGTTTGGGTCTCTCTCTCTCTCTCTCTGTTGGCCGCGTTAAAGCAGTTGCAAATTAATTAATTTCCATGGGAATTGTAAACAGAGCAACAAAGACCCCAAATAAGGCGAACCGTATAAAAATAAATAAATAAATAATTAAAAAACGAAAATAACAGCCACATTTATATATGCACATAAATGAATATGTTATGTAGAAGCCGATGATGATCATGATGATGATGCTCCTGACGGTTCCCAAAAAGCGCAACCAGTGTGGCCACCCAAAACCAGCATCATCGTCAACAACAACAACAACTATAAAGGACAACAGGCTTTTATTTTTAATTAATTTCCTTTTTTGCAACCGCCGTCAAATTTTTGAGCGACTGTTGGAAAAAAAAAGTGTAGCATACTTTTGTGCGGCTTGATTTATTTGGCCAGCAAACAGGCTTTGGTTAAAGCGGGCCGCATAGGGGGACTGGTGGGGTTGAATGCGGCACAGTGCAACCTTCTGTTGGGTCTTTGTATGTGTGTGTGTGTGTTGGTGTGTGTATAAGAATTAAGTGAGCGTAAACTCTGCGTTTATATATGTGTGTGTGTGCCACAGTGTGTGTGAGTGCGAGTTTGTTTGGGCAGCGGCTGAATGAAAATAGCCAAATTAAAAAGCGAGCAAATGTTTAAGAAAAAGTGCACCATAGCAAACACACACACACACCCACACCCACACCCACACCCACACACGCCCACACACACAGCGCAGTGCACTGCATGCAATTTACTTGCCACGTCGCATCCACATCAATTTGGTTTTGCTCTGCGCTTGACATTAATGGCGACCAAAACTTAGTTCCGATCTGCTATGTTTTTTTTTCGCCCAATACCCTAGCTTTTCGACTACAAAGCTTTGGGGAATGGTTGTTATGGCTACTGAGTGTTACGCTTTTGTTTGGGCTTAGCCTTATATGCGCTACAGGCTCAAAGGATAACAATTTGCGACATGACATATCAAGCAACAGTCTGGCAATCGAAAGCTTCCAGAAGCCGCTTAACTTCTTTTCAAAAACACATTTGCCTGCGAGTTGCTAAGCAATCTCCCGCTCTTTCTTTGCGCAAAAAAGTATGCTACGTTTTTTGTAAAGCCAATTGTTCTGCAACATTCAGCTATAATTGGTCTATAATTGGATGATGTAATGTGTGCCAAATGTAACTGAAAGTGAAAATACTACATCTATAATATATACATGGAATTTTGATAGCAAAAAATATAGTATATATGTTAATTAAGGGCTGAAAAACAGCCAACTTATGAAAAACTGCTTTCGTTTTCATTTTATATGATAATTTAACCAAACTGTTACATAAAAAACGCAAAATATATGTCAAAATGAATTGTAATATATCAGTTTTGGGGCCTCAGTGGATCGCCAACAAGAGGTGCGAGTTCGACTCCCGCTCATGTCGATAGGCTTGACACTCCTAGAAAAACTAGGTTGTGGCGTAGGATTTGAAATCCAATCACGTAAATTAAGTTCTTCAGAGAAGGAAGCAGAAATAAAGTCAAATAGTGCTTCAGGCTTTGACACGATAGGGTTGTTACGGTCATATACTAATAATAATATCAGTTTTGAATGTGCTCCACTACAGGGTATTTCCTAGTACCGCTTGCCTTGTCATCGCACACTTTGTTGAGTTGGTTTTTTGCAGATTTTGTTTTTTCGGCATTCGTTAGCGGCACAACCCAAGGCTATTGAGTCTGTGGCAAAGGCAAACAGAGGAGCGTGCTGCATGGAAAATTGCGTATACGTGAAGCAGCTCACTTGCAACTTGCAACTCGCTGGCACTCAATGTGCCACACCAAGTTGCCGCTTGTTGTCCCAATGCGTATTTGCAATCAGTGCGCAGAGCAGTCAAATATTTTGGAATGTTGTTGCATTGTGATTTGCAGCTAAATGCATGGCCACATGCCACATGCCTCAGCCACATGCCACATGCAATACAAACACTTTCAGTTTCTAATGTATTGGCGCATTCCGCATACGAACCGTGCACCCCTGTGCCCCATGCGCCCCCCTCGAACAGTTACTGTTGCAGCCAAATGAAGTGTCAACACTTTAACAACTTTTCGCAATTTATTTAAAGCCCGTTAGACTGCATTTTATTACAATGTTGTTCAGGCGTTGGCATCAAAAACACGCACATATTAATTAAGCATAATATTGTAATAAATAAATTAACATAATTATGAAATATGTTGGGAAAAGAAAATACATTCGAAATGCTCGTAAATTGCAGGCGCACAATTTCTTTTTTTTTTTTGATAGAGAAAAGGAAAAATGCAAATGAAAAGCCAATAAAATATTTGCCACAGACACCATATACCATATATCTATGTATATAAATATATATATATAATATATGCAACATATGTGCGTGTGTGTGTGTGTGTAATTTGATTTATGTTGTGGCAAAATGACAGCAACAGCAGATCGCAACAAATTTGCGTGTCGAAATCAAATGCGACAAGTTTGACATGCCGCAAGGCTCATTAGAATTATAACGCATTATGATAAGGATATGTCTAGGACTCTTTGGTGTTCCCAGCACAAACATACAGACAGATACTCTGTCAGAGAGTCATGTTAACGCCAACTGATGATGACCTTAAGCCATGTGGAAGAGTTGTCTATAAGTGTCAAATCATATGAATCAAACACGTAGCATTGCCATTTATATAAATTGGATTGAAAATGAGTTAGGAACAAGCCAAAGGCTTTATGGTTCCGACTTGGCTGACAGCCATGGAAATACCATAAATATTTAAGATTGCTTTTTAACAATGGCTTTTGGAATCATATAGATAAGCTGCAGCTTATTTAATAAATTCATTGGGCTTTGCTTCAGCCATTCAAAAGGAAATCAATTTAGCAGCAGGAGCAGCAGCAATGGCTGCCACCTGTACACAAATGCAATATCCTTTAAGTCATCCTGCATAGCTATCCATATTGGAGCATTGTTTGATTGCTTTCTAAAGCTTCGCTGGAAGGTTAAAAAGGGAATATTTGAAAAGTTGAACAATTCAATGCAGAATTCTTTATGTTTTCATTGATTTCATTTGCTGTGACTTAACACTCTCCACTCCCGGTTGCCATGGAGAGCAGCAGCAGCAGGAGGAGCCGGAGCAGCAGGAGCAAAAGCAACACAATCAAGGACATGAATTGCGTCTGTGTCTAGGGCCTTTACGTGTAGGCAGCCAGTGGGTCCATTTATGGACTATTGTTGAGTGCTTCAACAACAAAAAAAAAAAATAAAATAATTTATATATATGTATAAAGGATATGTATATAAAGGAAAAGCAACGCTACATTAGCCAGAAAGCCAAAGAAATTTAATTAAAAAACCCAAAGGCAGACGTCATTGCCAATGGCATGCCAATTTATGATGGCGTCGAGCGAGCGACCGAGCGAGCTCAGTGCCACACCATGCCACACCGTGCCACACTGGAGGCAGCAGCATATGTGTAAGGCCATATGTCAGTGGGGCTGGTGGGGGTGTAGTGGGTGTTGTGGTGCTCCACACTCCACAGTGGGTTGTTGCTGTTGCTTGTATGCAAAAAGCAAAGTGCAAAAAGCAAAAAGCGAAAATTAATGGAAAATTAATTAAGTGTCGTTTAATGTTGTCTCAATGTAAACGCTTTCAACGCAGCACAAATTAAATTGTTGATGCCACACACTCAACTTGGCCGCCATCAGCCATCAGCCATCAGCCGCCATCATCCGCCATCATCAGCCAGCTGCCAGTGGCTGGCAGTGGCTGCAGCCAACCAACCAGCCAGTGAACCAACCAACGAACCAACCTAGGCAATGCCCTGGCCCTATTGCCTGACTCTTTTGATTTATTGCCTTTCATGTTGCCTGCATTTTGAGTGGCAGGCACATTGCCACTAGTTGTGGAAGATGTTTACTGCCGGTTGCCAGGCACTGCTTGCGGCTAGCCACTTGAGCGTTCCGCCACCGCCGGCCCATAAAATTACATTTTGCAATATTCCGGCCCAGGAACAGAACATCCACAGGAAGAGGCCCAGGCCCAAGCACCGGCACCGGCACCGGCAGCGGACTTGGCCAATGCGGCGTATGCGCAATCTCTGCGCACTTTTCATATGCAAAGTAAATGCAATAGTGAATGCAAATAGCAATTTTCATGCGGCTTCAATTCAATCAGTAACACATTATGAACACATCCGCACCACCAACTTAACCCAATCGAAAACCCAACCCGAACCTAATCCCATCCCGAACCCAAGAACCACAAGCCACAAGCGCACTGCAATCGCATTTGCTGAAAAGGCGTTTCCCTTTTACTTACCTTCTTGCAGTAATCAAGCAAATCCATTTTATCACGCAAACATGTGGCGCCCGTTGTCTTCTTGCTAAGGTCCGTTACCCAGCGTCCCTCCTCGGAGAGGTATTGCGGCTGATAGATTTGTCCGGCTTCGCAGAGCACGGCTATCTGTGGCTCCCAGCGCGGCGAGGCGGCCTATTGAAATTGAAAGGCAAATGCAAATTCAATATTTGCGGGATTAGACAAGATTGTATATAGTTTGAATATATCTATATATATATATATATGTATATAATATGTGTATATAGTGTGTATGGTATATGGTTTTGGTCAAATCAAATTGTATACAACGCGAACTCTCTACAGTGGACTGCGTCGGTCGCCTGTGATTTGTCCATTTGTGAATCAAAATGTAATATTCTTAAATTCCATGGAAGTGTCCACTAAATGGAGGGGCTTGAGCCATTTATTATTATTATATGGCCATAACAACCCTATCGTGTCACAGCCTGAAGAACTATTTTCTCCTTTATTTCAGCTTTCTTCACTGAAGAACTGTTTTTTTACGTGGCAGGATTTCGAATCCTACGCCATAACCCAGTTTTTTTTAGGAGGGTTATGCTAAGGACATAAGAGGACTCGAACTTGCACCTCTTGTTTGGCGGTACAATGCGCTATCTACTGATCCACCGAGGCCCCGTTTTAAGCCAAATTGTATATAAAATAGGTGTTAATGTCCGTACAATGGATTGTCCGCCTATGGGAGGTTCATTTACATTAAGATTCTTGATATTTTTTCCGTTCCGAAATTGTCCATTAAAAGGAAAGCGAGTGTCCACTGTGGAGAGGGTTTCACTACAATTTATTACGGGAATTTATGAATGCACTAAGAGCTCTGTTAACCCCCGGTACCCGGTACTAATTCATCATTTAAAATTTCCGACTGTGACCCCATTTGTGACCCCATTTCAAGCAATGATTTTTGTATAAATAAAACGCATTATATGATATATGGTATATATATGTATATGCACCACCGACTGGTTGAGCAGTTATCGATGCTATATACAAACAAATATTCATGTCACGTTTGTGCAACAAAAACTGGGACAACTTGCAACTTGCAACCAGCTGCCAGCTATAACGAGCCTCTGTGTGTGTGTGTATGTGTGTGTGTGTGTGTGTATCTGTGTGTGTGCTGCTTTAATTGCTCGACAAAAACAAACAATAAAAATAAAAAGTCAAAATTTAGCTAACGGTTTGACAAGCTTGTAAATTTATCGATAAATAAATACAATGCATGAAATTGCTGAGAATTTCATAGAAATAAGCTGCAGCATTTGTTGTATATGTGTGACAATGTGTGTGTGTGTGTCTATCTCTGTGTGTGTGTTTGTGTGCAACGTTTTGTGGCAAACGTTGCGTATGCGTAATGTGTCTAGGCCAAGTGGTCGAGAAGACATTAATCATGCGGCACATTGTGCAAGTGAGACTTGCTACATGCCAGCCTGCCACTTGGCATGCTGTGCTCTGGGCGTGGCTGAGCGAT
The DNA here is from genome assembly GCA_037040045.1 of Phorticella flavipennis. NCBI lineage: Eukaryota > Metazoa > Arthropoda > Insecta > Diptera > Drosophilidae > Phorticella > Phorticella flavipennis. Next base: position 37,894 of record JBANCY010000206.1, on the reverse strand, counting down.
AAAAAATGATGATGCCACACCAAGAGGCATAGATAGAGAGAGACAAAGAGCGAACGAAGGAGAGAGAGAGAGAGAGAGAGAGATCACATTGAGCAGGCGGCACATATGGCAATCAAGTGAGACAACTGAACTCATTAAGCGGGGGGCAGCTCCATGTGGCATGTGGCAAGGGGCATGCGGCAGGGGCCACAGGACTGTTGACTAAACCTCAACGTTGTCTTAAATGGTTCATTACAGATGCCATTGCCAGTTGCCAGTTTGATGAATGACCATTGGCATTATGCATAGGCAAGCAGCTAAATTGTAGCAATTTGATGGATTGTTTTGCATGTTTAAACTTTGATTTAATAATTTCTTTTATGTGACAAAACTAGTTAAGGTCTATGATCCTCTATAAGATATTCTCGCAATTCGCCTTGAGCCAAACAACAGCAGCTGCTTCAACTTTCAATCAGTTCGGCTTTTGTTGTCAATGCTTTTGATGTGCTCCGGCGCATTGTTAAGCTGCTGCTGTTACTGCTGCTTCCTCTTCTTCTTCTTCTAGTTTCTATATCTTTTTTTTTTTCTTCTAACAACGCGTTCATAATCCGAGCCAAGAGCCGTGTTTTGTTTTGCCTCCGTGCCAGTTAGTTGGTGCTCCCATTTCACATAACTATGACAACAAACAGATTAATGGCTCGTCCAATAGTCCGACCCGGGCAAAGCCAACCCGCCGCCGCCAGCTTCTACCGAGCTAACAATCTATTCAGCTACGTAATTGTTGTTGTTGTTGGTGTTGTTGTTGTTGTTTGTGTGTTGGTGTTGTTGCTGCAATTTCCATTAGTTGTTGCCATTGTTTGACAACAGACTGATAAGCTGCAGTGCATGTTTTTGCAAAAACTAAAATGCAGGCATTCATTCGCATTTGGAACCATTCAAATGCTGCATTCATTCATTCATTCACACACCCACACACTCACTCACACACACACACCAAAACGACCACACACTCATACAAAAAACCATTCATATGTGCCAAGTTGCATCGAGTCGAGTTGTTGTGAGCTCAGCTCAGTCAAAGCTTTGCAGCCCGAAAGGCTTTCAAGCTGAAAGCTGCTCATTGTTGGCTCAGCTGAAGCTCACCCAAAGAACCATCCACACACCATCTACACACACACTCCCACACACACACTCCCACACACACACTCCCACACACTCCATCCCACACCCAAACGACCCACAACTGGTTCAGGTTCGTCATTTTAAAATTGCATTGAACAGCTTTCAATTTTCAGTTTTCCATACTCTTTTCGAAGAAATTCGTACTTTCACTTTGTCCAAAAGTATGTAATGCATTGAAGGAATAGTCTTAGATCCCCAAAAGTTACATTCAGAATCGTCAGGAGAACAAATGAAATCGATTGAGCCATGTACGTCTGTCTATCCGTCTGCTTTATGCAAACTATTCCCTCAGTTTTTAAACTATCATTTGTCGGAACCGATCGGATCGGCACCAAATCAGCACCAAATCGGGTTCGCCCAAATTTCCCATATTTTCTAACTTATTTGACTTAAAGTTCACATACTCGAAAAATTCATTTTTATCAACCGCTCCACCAAATTTCACCAAGATCAGATCATGTTTTGCCCAAATTTCCCTTATTTTCTAAGGTATTTCACTTAAATTTCACATACTTCCCAGATTCGTTACTATCTACCATTCCGTCAAAATTTCATAAAGATCAGACTACTATATCATATAGCTGTCATATATCCAAATATCGGTTTTGCCTATACTCTCCAAGTTTTCCAACATAATGGACTGAAAGTTCAAATACTTCCAAGAATCGTTATTATCTACCGCTCGAACAAATTATAAAACGTTCGGAATTCTATATCACATAGTTTTGTCCATATTTCCCATGTTTTCTCACTAATTGGACTGAAAGTTTACATACTCCCAAGATTCCTTTGTATCTACCCCTATCTTCGAAAAGAGTATAAAATCATCGGCGCGCTGGAAGTAATTCTTCCTTTCCTATTTTTTTTTTTTGTGACAAATTTAAATTTTATTGTTACCGTTACGAGCCTGAAATCGTTTTGCATGCATTTTGGCCAAAAAACAATGTCTTGTCTTGTTTACACTTAATTAAAACCCAATCGAATTGACAATTTTGGTTAGTTTCGAAATTTTTCCTGAACGGAAACTCAGTCAAACCTGTGATTAAATCACAGTTGGGCTAAAATTGGCTTGCATAACGCTTGGTTGGGCTGTTCAAGGTGGAGAGGAGAGAGGGTGGAGAGAGGGAGTAGAGAGGGAGGCGAGAGGGAGAGGAGAGAGGTCTAAGCCATGTGCCAAAACTCCATTATCAAAATGCATTTGTTATACGTAACATGAGTCCATATTAAAGAAGTCTTTCGCCCCGACCTGACTGGGGCCTAATAAATATAATAATGCTAGCAACAGTGACTAGCTCAAGGCATGTGTGTGTGTTGGTGGGTGTGTGTGTGTGTGTGGACAGGCACAGGTTTTAGTTACTTCTGCAGGGGTCTACGGGGGTCCACAGGATTGTCTATGTCAGGCAGTGTTGGCTTGTCAGTCAGTCAGCCACCCAGGCATCCAGGCATTCGCACACCAATTGCCATTATTCATGTGCCAGTGCCTGTGTGTGTGTGTGAGTGTGTATCTGTGTGTGTGTGTGTGTGTGTATCTGTGTGTGCTCTGAACTATTTCAAAAGTAATTAAGTTGGCAAAAAGGCGGCAACAACGTTGTCGTTCTTCAGTTCAACGTCGCCTTGTTTGTGACGTGCCAGCATTTTTCCGGGCAATCTAATAATTTACAAAAACAACACATACACATATGTATATATATACATGATATATAGCTGCATATATATTTATATATATGTACTTTGTGTATATATGCAAAAAATATATATACATTTGCCTCAGTTTTTTGGCTTTGGCCTGCTGCTGTTTGGCTTTTCCGACGTCATTATTGCAATCAGCCTGGCTGGCAATATTTGTGATTGTGTTGTGTACTTGTTGTTGTTTTCTTTGCTGCCGTTGTTTATGGTGACACCATGGCACATACCAACGACAACAACAACAACACCAACAACAACAACAACAAACAAACAAACAACTAGCAACAGCAACTGCAGTAGCCGTCGCAGTAAGCGGCATGCATTTAATAATGTCGCTGCCCGGGCAACGCCAGCTACCAACACATTGGCAAGCACATAAGCAAATAACACACCCACACACCCACACACACACACACACACACACCCACACAACTAGCAGCTGGCTGCCAACACTGTCCGCGTTTTCCCAAAAAACTTTTTTACCCACAAATAATATGCATAAAACTAACAGTTTTTCCATTAATTTTCCCAAGCGCGTTTTATGCTCTTCGAATACAACTGCTAATTAATTTGGATTTTCCACTCGCCGACACACCAAACTTTTGCAACTCATTAATACCAAAATCTGAACTTTCTATATATCGTCGACATTTTAAGCCAAATACAATACAATCTAAAAAGCATTTTAGCTAATGATATGATATAATATCATCAACTGCTAAGCAAGAGCTTCTACACGAGATTTAAATATCAACTGGGCACAGCTATTATAAAAATTTCCTAAGGAAAAAGCACGAATTTTCCTTGAAAACAACTTGAGAAATATTTTTATTATGTTATCTTATTGATTCCCAGTTGATTTCAAACGCCTTTCTGCAGTAACGGCGCAATTTATATGGGTATTTGCACAAAGAAATTGAAAAAGAAAAGGTTCTAATAAAATAAAATTGTCGGCCCCAAAGGGGGTTCAATTCACCGACGTAATAAATCCTAAGCAGACCCGTGCCTTTGGCCCACGACAATTTCAATAAAAGTGTGAAAAGAAGAACAGAAAGAAAAGCTGCAATGACTTTATTGCTGCATAACTTCTGTGTTCATAAGCCATTTCCTTTGAAATTTGCTGGATAAAGAGATAATAAGGGTCTTTAAAATGTAGGGAAAATTTAAATGAAAGAATTTGAAAAACTTAGGAAGTTGTAGTCCAGTTATATGATATAGTACTACGAAGCGAGATGTGAGGCCGATAGGTTGAATTTAGTTTGAGTTTAACAAATGAGGAAGTAGGCAAAAGTTATTATACGCTTTCGAGGATATTCGTGATGGTCTGGAGTATGTATGATTTGACAGGAGGGATCGTATATGCCTAAAAAGCTAGTTTCGGAACGGTCAAGAGGGAAAAGTAATCGATTGAATTGCGTTTTTATTTCGATACCCCTTTTCGTCATTCGACTTAAGAAAGGTTTGTTTAAATTTGCTTTATTTCTTGAGTTGAATCAGTAAAAATCTAGCCTGGATTGTGCTCGAGATATGATCAGGGGTTTTAGTATCAAAAAGGGTCTTCAAACAACCTTATTTTGAGTCTTCTGACCACTCTTCTTGCCACAAGTTCAGACGATGGTCTGCTTGAGTGTCGCCTCATGTACTCATTATGGGTCTCCTCTGATGAATCAAATGAATCCTGAGGTAAAACGTGGTGTTTTGAACAATATCTGGTCAGTCGGCGCAGATTCAGGTTTAGTTCATCCTTATCACTCTGTTAAAGATCTGCTTAAGGTCTGTATGTGCCCCTAAGGAGAACCTCTTGGCTAGAGTGATATAAAGGTACTTCATGGATTTAGCAGAATGAAGTGGGCTGTTGTTAATCCATAGATGGATGCCTTGTTGAACACCTGCCTTCATAGAGGAGATAGTTGCCCTCACGTTTACCTCAAACCTTAGCTCTGCTTAGAAAGTCAGAAGGAATGTACAGAGTATTGATATAATTGCGTAGAGCAATCGTTCATTCTGGGTCGCATAACAATCTTCATCATATGATTTGAGGATATGAAAACCTTCGATAAATAAGGAGGGAGACTGGTAAAACAAGCATTTCGAATTTAATTCCAAAAACTAAACTCTTTTATTACTAAACTTTTATTTGAGGATGCAACATAAATGTTTTCATTCAACAGCTCAACACTCAACCTCTATGCGTTCATATTCAGATAAACTTCTTCACAATTGTAATCAAATTTCCTCTACAGACTCTTCAGATTTGGAAGTCAGAACTATATTCTATTTATGAAACTTCTTTTCGATTTGAACTCAGCTCGGCAGAGGGCAAAGTTGAACATAAATCGAAAATTCTTGCGGGTAATTGTTGTATGACAAGCGTTTCCTTGGCAACTGGCGATTGGAAATGGAGGTCTTGAAATTAGTCAATTGGGCATCAGAAGAAGCCGAGCAATTGCGCCAACAACATTTCCCGAGCAGACCATGTTGCCAATCAACGGAAATGAGTTGGCAACAAATTTGCTCTGAAGGCATTTTCTAAAGGACCAAACAGATGAGTGCATGAGTCATCGAGTCATTGGCAGGCGACAATCCAAATCGAAATTAAACAAACGACAAACACAGGCATAGGCACACACACACACACACACACACACACACACACACACACACACACACACACACACACACACACACACACACACACACAGACAGTCGCATACACACACAGAGAACGCCACACATACATGAAAAAGGAGGCACATGCAATGCTGCGGAAGCGGAAACGGAAGTTGCAACCTGGGCGCCTGGCTAACGGCAACGGCAATTGCAATTGCCATGGACTGTTGGCCATATTGTTGCACGGCGCAAAGTCACGCCACGCCCACAGTCCACAGCCCACTACTAGAGGCGCCTGCAGCTGGCGCTTCTTGTTGTTGTGGTTGCTGTTGTTGTTGTTGGCAATCAGAGTCCGCGTTGTGTGCTTTTGCGCGCTGTAAAAACAAGGCAAAAACAACAACAAAATGTAATCAAACGCACGCCCGCCAGCTTTATGGTTTACCTGGGCGTGGCCCGTGCCCGGCTTTGGGTTCAGGTGACACCACAGGGTGGACAACGAACGACAGGCCCGTTGAGTGTTTGTCCAACAGCTGCCAAAGAGCCCAGGCCCAAGCGACATGCAAAATTGTTGCTCCCCGTTGCCACTTGGAGGCGCCAAGTGGGTTTCGAGTGCCCACAAGGGTTAACATGACAAAGCCAAAATATCGCACTCTAAGTGAGTTTTTCGCTCTCAATTGCTCTCTACAGTCTACACTCTACACAAAATGCGTTAGATTAATTGCCAAATACCGCAATACCTCATAAATTAATTTAGCAACAATTTATTGACTTTTGTCAAAATAAATATGAAAATTAAAATTAAAATTAAAATCAAAATCAACAAGCCAAGAGCTTTCGGCGGCAAAAAGTCAATTTCAACCAACTTTGTTTGCGCTTGTCAAATAATTTGTCAAATCAACTGAAATAATTTATTGAATGATTTTCAGCTTAATGAAAATTGTCTTTTACTTTGGGAAAAACACAAAAAAAAAAACACAGCTCTTTGTATTTATTTATTCCCCGAAACTTTAAGAAGTCAGCAAACTTTGCATCTTGACATCAAATTGAAAGCACAAAAAACCCCTCCCAAAAAACCCCCTAAAAAACGCCCTTATCCACAATTCAAGGAAAATGTTTGCGACAGGCCAGGGAGGCGGTCGGCTGGGAGGCAGGAGGGAAACTGGGCAATAAGTACATGCTACTTATAATGCGGCAGTGGCAACGGCCAGAAACACAATTATGTTAATGTTTACTCGACCGTAATTAACTCAAATTTATGATATTTTAATTTCGCCACAGCAAGCGACAGACACCGTGTGGCGAGGGGGCAGGTTCCACGGTGTGGCACGGTCGGTCTGGGGACCGGCGTCGGGCGACAGGCGACACTTAAGAGCGAGCACGCAAAAGTTGAAAGCGTTCAATGCAAAACGCAAAACCAAAAGAAACACAAAAGAAATTGCGTTATAATAACACACGTAATAAGTTTTTCCTTTTCTTTTAGCATATTTCCCCCTATTTGCCCCCTATTCCCACCATGCCCCTAGCCGGCACGACACAATTTTTCCAGGCGGAACCAGAGCCACAGACAAATATAATTTTAATGCGAACGCGTAAAACAAAAAAAAAACAAAACTCAAAAAAAAAATAAACTCAAAAAAATAAACGAAAAGTTAGTGTCGCGTATTAACTAGTTGCGTTTGACCGACTAACAACTACCCTGCTGCTGCAGTTTCTAAGCAAAATAATTGCAAAAATCTGTTCGAAAATATTGCAGCTTCGAACCTTAGCCAATACACAAACCACATATGCGCCCGCTGATTAGTTGCCACAAGCTGCGGCAGCTGTCAAAGAGCCTGGACAAAAAAGAAGGTAAATAAAACACATTTGTTGACAAAATGAAAATGCCCGCGGCAAGTGAGTGAAAAATATGAAAAAAGCGAGTCGAAAAAGAAAATGGAAAATGGAAAAACAAAAATTTATTGTTTGCCAAAGTCGCTGAAGAGGCGGCACAAAGTGACGCTGTGGGACGCAGGGGGAGACGCAACGCGACGCAAAATAAATGTATGCAAAAAAGCAGAACAGAGACAGAGACAGCAAATTGAGCCCGGAGAGGGGGAGATGGGAAGAAGGGAAGAGGGTAGGAGAGTGAGGCAGCTGGAGGAAATTATGTTGTGCATGTTAAATGCGGACAACCATGAAAACAACACGTAGCAAATGCAAGACAAATAGTGAAAAATAGCCAACAAAATGGGCAGAGAATGAACCGAGGCGACAGCAGCGGGTGTAAAGCGGTGTGTGCGTGTATGTGTGTGTGTGTGTGGGTGGGTGGTAAATGTTTTTTATACTCTGATCCGAATTGAAAATTGGTATAAAGGGTATAACAAGTTTGTGTCTGCAACAGGCAGAAGGAGGCGTGGAAGATCCCATAAAGCATATATATTCTGTATCAGGATCAATAGCGGAGTCAATTTAGCCCGTTTGAACGCGCCGATCTCGGAAACTACAAAATCTACGCACTTCAAACTTGGTCTGAAAATGCGTGTAGAGCATACGCAGTACAAGTTTGTTTCGGATGCCATGCTCCCTTCGCCCGATAATCGATAAAATGACCATAACTTTGGCAAGAGCAATCAACACCAAATTCGGTATATATGGTCATGATTAGAAACTGCAGAATGGAATTCCCCAAAATGTTGATACACCCCTCCATTTTTTCAGGAAGGGACGAAATATCTGTGCACCCCCAAATTTTATACAAAAGTCATGAAATTTGGTTTGTAGGTGCCCATAGATACCATACAGAAAGTGGCATCCAAACTGTTTTTCCAACCAAAAATGGTCACCCTTAAATTTAAAAAGTGCTCATAATTTCTCCAATAGTTATCATAATATATCTCTTATCCTAATCTATATTTACGACTATGTATTAAAACAATGCTGAAAATTTCAGAACGATCAGATCATAAACACCGAAGTTATAAGACATAGAAGTTGCTGAAAACGACCCAAAATGGCCAAAGGTGAAAAATGGATTACGCCACCTGCCGGCTAAACTATTGCAGTTAGAGGCACAACATTTGGCATGTATGTTCTCATAGATGATGCGTAATTTTTTGATTTCAAAAAAAAAATTTTCAACACTTTTCAACTCGAGCTTACACTGGAAGTTTTAAGTCGATCGAATCGAAAATACTGAAGTTATTCCAAAAAATGGTGTAAAAATTCACATAAGGTGAAGTCGGTGGCGCAGCGCAGTTCATAACGGTAAAAGTGGGACTGTGTGTGTCTGCCTGCATTACACTGTTGTGATCAGGGTATCTCGTAGTCGAGCTTACTCGCCTAGAGCTTTCTTACTTGTTCTTTTTAGCGTTTTACGCTGGCGAGGCTTAAAGGAAGGCAAAGTTGAAAGTTTTTGGCCACTCGCTTTGCAGCTAACACACACACACACACACACACACACACACACACACACACACACACGCACGCACACAATGTCACATTTTGACTATTATTTATGAGCTTTCTACGTTGTTTGTTTTGTGTTTTTTCCTATTTTTTTGCCATTGTGTGCATTTTACGCTTTTTGGCATTTAATTTTTTTCCGGCTGCGGCTCAATTTCGAGTGTCAAAGCATTCTTGTGCTCAGTTCTTGTGTGTGTGTGTGTGTGTTGATGACTCAGCAACAGCAGCAGCAAGTGCCACACACGCACAACAAAATAGCTCTATAGCATATCCCCCACACCCCAGGCCCGGCTCCTCTCGTGTCCCGTTCGTGTGTAGATTTTGGCCTGCCTCTGGCATTTGCCATAAAATTTGCCAGTGCTTTGTCTCTGTTTTGTTCGGTTCTGTTTGTAGTTGAATTGAGTTTGTAGCTGGTATCAGTAAACAGGCAAATATTTGGCCAAAATGCCAGACTTTAAGATCTGCCGTTGGCTACAGTACACACACACACACACACACAACATGAAACGATCCAAAGAAATGGATTGAAAAACACCAAAAATTCCAAACACTGAAACTTTGGCTAAAAACTTTTCAGCCAAGTAAAATCAAAAACAAAAAGCATTATTTACATATACATCTACAAATATATATATATATATATATATCTGCTACTACAGTTTGCACAGCAGGTAAGACACACACACAGGCAGAGGCGGAGGTGGAGGCAGAGGCACACGCGCGCACGCAAAATTTAAATTAATTTTGTGCGAAGTGCCTGAAAGTATGCAACAATTTTGGGCAAACTTTGTTGCGTGAGCGTGAGTGGGGGCGTGAGTGTGGCCGTGAGGTGAGTGTGTTTGCAGTGTACTTCTAATTGATGTTGCAAAAAGCAGTTTTAATTACATTTGGCGTAGCACCCAACTGCTTCAAAATAATTCCAGTTTCTTTTGATTTTTTCCTGAGATTCATTTGGGCTTGACATTCCACCAGAGGAGGGAGAGACATATGATGATGCCAAACATCGTCAACGGCCTCGTGTCCTGGTTAGCGCTGGCATTTCAATTACGATTCTTGGGATGCTACTGCATTTAGCACTTGCAGCTAACTAATTGATTTTGCATGGCCTCATCGATGGATACCGGAGGAGCAGGAGCAGGAGCAGCAGCAGCAGCAGCAGAAGCTCTTCAATAATCCAACTATGCCCAAATCAAATTACCCAACTTGTGTGCACTTTTTCTAAGCTCTGTCTCATGTGCTCTGCACAGTCGCTGCACTCTCTCCCTAGGATTAGGTGGTCTTCGGGCAGTGCCTGGAGTGCCCCAGCAATGGACTACATAACCGTTCGATACCTAAGCTCTTGTGCCACGTCAATTTGGCGCAGGTCACCGACTCAAATTGCCCCTAAAATCAGATTTTTGTCTTTTTTTCATCACAAAGTTTTCCAGCTAATTGGGAGTGTTGCGCTCGGCTGAGCTATGTGTGCACGGTGGAAAATGTCGAAAATGGGAACTCGGGAAATGGGAAAATGGGAAAATGGCAAATGGCATTGTCATGTGCGTTTTGTGTCTACAAAAGTTCGCTGATTTTCCAAGACAAGGTTAGCCAGACGCTAATCCTGTTGCTGTAAATGAAATAACAATGCGTTAGCTAACCAAGCTTATGTGGCCAGCAGCTTGCCGGATTGGATTAGGGGGTTTTCAAAAGCTTGTTATGATATTATACGTAGGGGATTTGTAAACTTGAATTAAATCGTAGGCTACGCTTTGGTTTACTTTGGTTTATTTTGTGGGGATTTTGCCGTAATAGACTTTTTCTACTTAAGCCAAAAATATTGAATACAAACTTCAAGATAAGCTTTTGATTACAGAACATTGAGTGGTTTTGATGGGTTTTGAGAAATCGATATATTTTAATTTTACTTAATACTAGAATAATTCAGAAAGTTTCATGACAATCGGAGTGAAACTGTAGCAACTGGAATCTTTGGGAGAGAAATCTTTGTTTTGTTGGCCAAAAATTATTTTTTTTTCAAATCCCTCCATTAATCATAAGCAATACTCATTAACTAACCGATGAAATATTAATTTTTGATTTAAGATGAATCCTTTGTCTGTTAAGCACAGCAAAGGAGCATTGCTTTGGAGGCGTCGCCGGAAAGCACGTGAATTCAATGAAAATTTTACAAAATATGGTTCTAATGTTGCTTTTTCTTACCCCCAACAGTTTGAATAAATAAATCCATTTATAATATGAAAATAGGCGTTGTTTCGGCCGTCAAAACCCATATATCCCACTTAAAAAAAGGCTGCCTAAAGTTAAATATTATTGTAATTGATACACATTTGCTTTCAATAATCTTTCAATATATTTATCCATAAAAGCTCCTAAGCACCTTTTCAACTCCCCAAGTAATATATAATGTATTTTGCCAATAAATCAACCAGCAAAACGCCATAGGGAAGATCAAAGAGCGTTCTGGGCCCACAAATCCCATTTGGCAGGACTAAAACCTTTTGGGCCGTTTCGAGCCTAATGTGAGGTCAGCTAACATAATTAATTCAAACTCTATTAAATGTACATATAATGCATTTTCTGCTTCATTGGATGTTAGCAAATTTTTCTCAATATTTTTTCATATTTTTTTTGGAAAAATGAAATTATAAGCTGTCAGAGTGGAGAGCATATGAACTGCCCCAAAAATTGACTGGAAATTAAATGCTGAATCAGCAAACCAATCAGCAAAATTACGCAACGAAAATTGTTGACTGGGTTGGCGTTATGGTTCCGGTACCGGATATAGGTATATCTGGATGGGTGTGTGTGTGTGTGTGTTTACTACAGGACCAAGCTCAGCGTATGGTATATAAATACATATATATGGCAGGGCATGGTATGGCAGGGCATGGTATGGCATGGTATGGTATGGTTGGGTATGGTTGGGTATGGCATATAAGACCATTAATGGCCCTAAAAATGCTCTGCACATGCCAATTTAATGCATTAAAATGTGAGGCTAACAAATTTTAAGCCGGCCACAAATTGTTGGGGCTTAAGCCAGTTTGGCTTTCACAAACAAAAGCGCTTCATAATAAATATGATTAATTTTACAGGCAAACAACAGAGCTCGTTGCTCTGTATTATCTACATGTGGCTGGCTATAAACAGGGGCGCACACCAGGGGGGCGCAGAGTAGTTCAAAAACCCCCTATTTTTGTGTGTGTTGGCTGTTGGTCTGCGGCATGCACTAAAGCCCAAAAAACAGAAAACCAAAAATTTCAAATCAACAAAATTTTATGGAAAACCAAGTGGCACACAAGGCCGCACTCGTATGGCATGTAGCCCATTAGACAATAATAAAATTATAAAAAAAAAAATGGAGAAAAATGCAGAAAAGTAAAATGGCGGAAGAGGAAAGCAGCCAAAGGGCTGTGCTGTGAAAGTGCTGCATACTTTCGGGCGTTGCGTCCATGACGAGGCATTGCAATTCAATTAAGTGTAAAAACTAATTAAGTGACTCCGCCACGGACCAAGGCCGAGGCCGAGGGCGACGGGGCAGCGGCAGACAGAGGCTTTTAGGGGCTTTTAGGCAGCCAGGACATGCCTACGGTGGAGGCGGAGGCGGGGGCAGGTGGATGAGGGCATGTATGTGTTTGTATTTGTTGCATACATTTTGGTAAAACTTTGGCGTGCGTCAAAAATAAATTGAAACCGGAAGAAGTTATGCATACACACAGATACACACACACACACACACACACACACATATGTGAGTAAGTTTGTGTGCCAGAAAGAGATACTTGGTAGCTTGTGCGTGCTTCAAGATGTCGACTTTAGACAACACTTGGGCCTAATGGCAGTCAGACAGTCAGACCGTCAGTCAGCCCGACAAGCCAAGGCAAAGGCAAAAACTTTGCCCTGACAGCGACTAATTCTCATTCAGTTGAGGCACAGAGTCCAAACCCCCACCCCAAGCAGCCCACCGAGCCCCGGCTAAGCCAAATTCAAATCCATTTCCATGAACCCCAACCCATATTTCCTCTATTTTCATTTTCATTTTCATTTTAATCGCAAGCGTAAGCCAAATGAAAAGCTTTTTCAATTTATTTTGCTCACAACTTGCCCTCACCTAGGGCAGGTCCTAAACCTTTGATGCTTAATCATTTGGCATGTTTTGGGCTTGGGCTTTGGGCTTTGGGCGTGGCCATTGCCATTGCCAGCAACGATTTTAGCTCAAGCTGCTGCCACACTTAATATCCTTTATATATATATATATATAGATATATATCCTTTATATATATATAAAAGTCAACAACGATTGGGCGTATATTTTGTGTGCCTGGCATAATTTATGCTTTTTACCATATTAAAGCGGATTGCAGCTTAGACAAAGTGCAAAATGCAGTCAACAGCCAACTGAATGCTGAGTACTGTGAATACCACAAATTTTTGAGTACTGAGTACTGAGCACTGAGCACTGAGTACTGAAGCTGGTACAATTTGAAGCATAAAGCTGCAATTTTGTAAGCTTATGGCCAACAGCTAACCGATAAGCTGTCGGAACGAGCGCATTGAAGGCAGTTGGAAAGCGATTTTCAACAACAATTTTCCACGATTTTCAACTACTAATTGTATTGCAAGCTCCCTGCCAGTCCGCCTCCCCGCCTGCCCGCCTGCCACTCACAAGATGATGCAGCTTCAGCTTCAAGTTGGCTTAATTGCGGCAGCAGCTGCCACAGACTGGGCGTAAGATCCGAAATATGCGCTGTGGGCGTGGCTGGCAGGGCGTGACATGACTGGGAAACTCGAGTACAAAATCAGCTGCGACTTTTTGCTATTTTTACAAACTGCTTAGCAGGGATTAAGGCTGCTGTTCTACGTCACAGTGGTTCAACGAGTTGGGGTTCAAGCAGGGGGCTTGCAGGTTTGGGGCTTAGGGGCTTAGGGGTCTGGAGCAGGTGTTGGAGCGCACAAGACGAAAGTCGTTGTGGCTTTGATAAACGGTGATTTAAGCTTTAAGCATTTCACGCTCATTACAGTTAGACAGACAGCTACTCAAATACACTCAAAGACAACACCACACAACACAACACAACACAACACAACACTCACTCACTCACTCATATATGTACTCATATACTCATTTACTCGCATACTCATTTACTCACACACTGACACTCATTGAGGTACTCAACCATGACGCGCTGCTGGCAAATAAAAGCAGTTAAAAGCCATGCATTGAATTGGCCTGCTCCTCGTCAGGGTGGCGGAGGGAGGGAGAGGGGGAAGGGGAGGTGTGTTAGTTCATTAAATCAGCTTTTTCCAACGAACCCATCAAGATTTTCCATTTTTTAAGTATTTCACTCTACACACTCTTTTTTCTTTCTTCCCGTGTTGCATTTATCTATTTGCGCTTAACTGCAACTGTTTAAGTGCTTTATCTGTTAGTTCATCTTCTTCTTCGTTCTTCGTTCTTTTTTCCTTTCATTTTCATTTTCTTCTGCCATTTTTTTTCTAGCATTTCGATTAACTTTGCTTTAGCTTTTAAGTTGGCAGCACTTTTGCGTTTTTTTTCTCATTACGTTGGCAACGTGAAGGCGATGAATTAACTGCGGCGGCACAGGGTGTTCTAGGTAAATGCTGCTTACGTGCATAAATTACAAACAGACTGGCAAAAGCGAATGCAATAATCTCAACTCGGGGGGAGAGGAGTGGGGTCTTGACACATGGGGCGTATGCGCAATTTGGCAAAAATGTACACAGTGTGTTGGAGGGGGCATTGGGTGAGGGGCAAAAAAGAAACACCGTGTGAGTTACACACAACCAGCCAAAGTTTTGCCATACAAAATGGCGACGATGTGTAGCAAAAAAGGTGTCAAAAGTTTACACCAGTTTACAGGGCAAAGGGCACAACACACCAGCAACACCAACACCAACACCAACAACACCAGCAACAACAACTTCTGCCATTGAATTTTTGCGGCTGCGTATCGAATTAAGTTGCAAAGCGCTGCAAGTGCGGCAACAACATGGGGCAGGGCAGGGCAGGGCAGGATAGGGTATTGGGTAGTGTGTCAGAGGTTACATCCCAGGCGTCTTAATTAAGTGCTGGGAGAAAAAAATCCCAAAGAAATGTGCATGCCAAGCCAACCCGACACAACTCTCATATAATAAACGAGCACAGTGGGCCGCAATTAAAATTATATATGCAAAATAAGTCAAAAATATAGAAAACCAAGAAAATAATCAATTTGCTTCGTAAAAATCTACAATTGCGGCCCACTGTGCGCTGACAGGCGGCTGCTGGCGTTGAGTTCTTCTATGTATGTTAATGGGTCGTCAAGGGGCACAGGGCGAACTGGGAGCACCAGCAGCCAGTGCTGCCAACTTAAGTTTCAAAACAGACACCAAGACAGACACACTCGCACACACACCCAGCTCGTCGTATAAGGGCAAAATGATGATGATGAAGTGCAATTACTTGAGGCGGAAGTGACAGTACTAGCTGCGTCTTCGACAGCATTTCCCGAGCGTATTATGGCTGGGGGGAGGGGGAGGGGGTACAGGGCGCTGCCGGTGCCAACCAAATGAACTTTAATTAAATTCTTTATATGCAATGCTTGTGAGGAGTAATACTTTTCTGCTCCCACGCACAACCCCATTATATAATGTCATCTTGGCTCTTCAAACTTCAAACTTGAAGATATTTTTCTTCTGTTTTTCCTTTTTCCTCTGACCCGTCAAAAGGGAAATGAGTTTCGTACTGTGTTGCAGCTGTGAATTTCCAAGGTGTGGCCAAATAAATTAAAATTGCAGCTCATTTTTGGTGCATTTTGCTTAGTTTTTTGTGAACTTTTCTGTGAACTTTTACACCTTTTGCACAAAAGTAACTTTTGAGTGCGTTTTCTTGCGCCTTCGCACAAAGGTCACAGCAAACTTTTCGCTAAATCTTTCCACATCTTTCTTTTTTCTCCAAACTCTCCAGCTGTATATATTTTTTTTATCAACTTTCTGACTAGTTCGCAGTGTCCAGTTTTGTTCATTTTGAAGCTGGGCTTCCCCCTAACGTTTGCCCTGTTCATTTTATGCACAACAAACTGTGTTTGCTAACAGTAAACGAGCTCCATTTTGTTGAAAAACAGTTTAAAAATATTTCAAATTCTGCAAAAATTTTGTGCATTTTTTTCCTTCTATTTATCATTTATTTTGATGTCCTCAATGGGGTATATATGCGCAATTCCATGGAAATATCAACTATTTTGTCTCGTGCAATTTGTGTGGTTTTTAGCAAATATCTTGAAAAATATAAATTTCCTAAAATCAGTCTCTTTATAACACATAGCAATTAGGTATCTTTATAATTGTTGGTAAAGATTGACTTTATACATTAATTGTTTTGAAGATAATTGTTAAAAACCGATCTGTCGCACACGCCAAAAAGGTGGACATTTCCATGGAAATTTGATTTTAAGAGCATAATGATGCTTGGGATTATTATGATTTGTATTATTTAGCTATAACAACTCTTTTGGGTCAAAACCTGAATTATTATTTTCCTTTTTACTGCTTCCTTCACTGAATAAACCAAGTTTTTCTAGGAGAGTTATGACATGAGCGGGACTCGAGCTCGCACCTTTTGTTTGGAGAGACGGTGCGCTATCCACTGATACACCGAGACCCCCAATTGGGATTATGAAAAGATTTTAAAAAGTTGATATATAATGGATCAGCGGTTAGCTAGCTTTATGTCGATCATCTATCTGGTGGGCTATTCACCTTTCTAGGGATATTTCAACCTATTTGAGCTATCTGTTTCTTTGATTTCAGATTTTATCATTTTTCCCCACTCTTGACTGATTTTGCTTTCCGAGTTCTTCTTTCAACTGATCAGCAAATATTAGGCTTTACTTTGTTAGTTTCCCGATTAATCTAACTATCTAAGCCAAAGTCTGTCCACAACGCAACGGCAAGTCGTGCATACCCCTTTTACAGAGTATTTTAAATATTATTTTTTATTTTTATTTTTGCTTAACTTTGTGTCAACAAGACGCCATTTTGTGTTTGTATTTAAACGCTCTTTAACGTTATAGTTCCCAACTGCTCCTCGTCTCCTTGTCTTCCCGTCTGCTCGTCTCCCCCGGTACGCCCCCCGCACCACCTACAGCTAAATATTTGCGCATATTTAGCAAAAAGTTGCAGGCGAGAAAAAATCCTGTCAAAGTGTGTGCAGAGCGGGGGCCGAGAATGGCGGACTGGGGTATGGGTGGACAGAAGGGAAGGGTGCGGAAGGGTGAAGAACTTAAAAATTAGTACAATTAAGTTTAATTGACGTAATTTTTAGTGATGCCAGCGACAGAAGGACAAAGTGGCAGCACTGCTTGGACAGTTGGCAAACTGTTGGCATGGGATTGCCACGGCAGGGACTGCACCCGGAGCTGAGATTGGAACTGTGGTTGGAACTGGGACAGGGATTGGGACTGGTAGTGGAAGTGGGTCTGGGTGTGGGGTTTTTGGGTTTTGGGGTGTGGGAACCAAGAACGGTGGCATTAACAAGTTCATAATGGCAAAATATGCAATTTGAGCCGGGCGCCTTAACAACAGTTGGACACTTGAATGGCAGCCAATTACAAAGTGCGCAAAGTTACCCCAAAATGCTAAATGAAGGTGGCAGCAGCAGCAGGAGGCGGAGGAGGAGGAGGAGGTGGGAGGTATACAGGGTTTTTGTAGCCATAAAACTGCTAACAATGAGAGTTAAGCCATGATATGATATGATATGTGCAATGCCAAAGTTATAAGAAGCGATTTGAGTTTTGTTATCGCATTGAAAGAGAAGTAGTAGGGGGTTCCCAGTTGGGGATTTGAAGTTGAATGGAGTTGTATGGAATTGTATGGAGAAACTATTGACTACACTATGCAGCACGGCTCATTGATGGCAGACGACAGAGAGTATTTGCGGCAAAAGCCAAAATCAATTCAGCATTGTCAAACGTACTTAAAACCCATTTGAATTGCCAGAGAGATATGAATTGATTGAACTGAACCGATGTTAGCAGAGCTCTGACTCGACTCGTAATACGCTTATTGGGCCAAACAAATAAGCTTAGCATTCGGTCTAATGCGAGTATCAAAGTCAATGCCCGGTCGATTCACAAATTTGGCTTATGCTTCATTTGTTATTCTCTTATTATATCTTAGCTGAAATTTCCGAGAAATGCTCATAAAACAGGGATGCTTAACTCGATCGTCGAGTCGTAAGCCTTTTGTGGTGTTATTATAACTTATGAGCTTCAGATAGATTTATAATAAAAGAGAGTTGAAATGAATTGACTTAGTCTCATAATTATCATTATGATTATATATTTGCCAGGGTATATTTTAACAAACTTATTAACGAATTAAATGGATGACAAATTTTTGATTTTAAGCATTGAATTTGTTATCATATAACTATAAGCTTCTCAATATATATGATAAAGTTTTAGCTGAAACTTTTCACTGAAACATAAGAACATATCCGTCGCAAAGGAAAGGACTGTGATTAGCCGCATAAATTTGGAGAATTGCATTACATGGGTTTTGAGGACAGAAACGGTTATTTGCACATAATTAATGGATTTATTTAGTCAAACTGTTGAGGATACGAAAAAGTAAGATTGAAACACAATTTTGGGAATTTTTCTTTATCAAATTTACGCAATGGCAGCTGATTTCCGGCGTCGCCTCCGAAACAATACTCCCCATGGCGGTCAGCTTAACAGACGAAGGATTTATCTACTATCAAAAGTTAATATTTCATCGGTTTTAAGATGAGTATAGCTTGTAATTAATGGAGGTATTTGAAAAAAAGAGTTTTTGTCAAAGTTGCAAACAAAACAGTATGATTATTGTCAAGATTTATATTACAAATGGCAATGCAATTGAATAAAAAAAAGGAAAATCCCTCGGTTAAGCACGAGTTCATTCTATCCAGAAGGACTGTGAAAAATTTGGCTAACATCGCTTCACTAGTTTCTTCGCGAATAGAAAAATGACACCAAATCATAACATCTTGCGCATGAATTTACCAAGGAACAAATCATTGCATACTTTTAGGCACCACGCAACAATTATGGACCCAGACGTCTTGCTGCTTTCTGCACTATTAAAAAATATCTAATAGACACTCCTTGCTAGCTGCTCTTATCGATAGCACATCGCTGCTATTTATAGAGTTGCCACATGGCAATGCTAGATGCTTAGGGTTGACAGCCTCTTAGCTGGCTTTGTGTCTTTGGCTTCGGCTGCGTCGTTAAGGGGCATGCGACAATGGGACAGACCGACTCACTCACTGACGGAGCCTTTGTTCCACGCGCAGCAGCTTC
The DNA here is from genome assembly GCA_037040045.1 of Phorticella flavipennis. Classification (NCBI taxonomy): domain Eukaryota; kingdom Metazoa; phylum Arthropoda; class Insecta; order Diptera; family Drosophilidae; genus Phorticella; species Phorticella flavipennis. The sequence goes on along the minus strand of JBANCY010000206.1, from coordinate 18,656 downwards.
ATTCATTACACAACTCAAATTGGCTTTGTTGTGACTTCTCCAGCTGCTGGCTGGCTCCAGTGCTTTCAGCGTGTTTTTCTGTTTTTTTGTTTTTCAGCTTGTAATCTGTAAAGTCTGCATTGCTTCAAATTCACACAAAAAGAGACAACAACCCCAAACTCCGGACCCCAGAACCCCAGAACCTCAGATCCCAGATCCCAAAACCAAGACAAATGCCTCAAACCAACGCGTAATTTCCTTTCTTTGCAGTTGCGTTTGTCGCCTTACTTTTTTGCTGTTCCTGAAGCTGATGCTGTTCCTGCTGCTCATTTCTCGACTTGCCCTGATGAGTGCGCGGGGAGCAGGCAGGGGCTTGGTTAGCGGCATGTGGGCGTAAGTGGGCGTGTTTTTCTCGGCAAAGGCCGAAAGGAAGTTTACTTTGTCGCAGTGTCATTTATTTTGGCATTTTTGCTGCTGACGTTTGTTGTTGTTGTTGCTTGTTGTTGTTGTTGCTTGTTGTTGTTGTTGTCATTGCTGCTGCTGCTGCTGCTGCTGCTTTTGTCATCATCATCATAATCGTTAGTTGTGCCGTTCACTCGCACTCATTGTGACGCCAAAGCCAACACATTCCCAGTGCCCCCATTGCTCCCAATGTCCCCATTACTCCCATTGCCCCCATTGCCTCTTGCGAGTTAAGGAAAACCCCAAGCAATGCCCAGAAGTTCTACCAGTGTCCCTGTGTGTGTGTGTGTTTTTATGACTCTTATCTGCCTTGTTGTGCCAGCCACCCCGCTGCCAATACAACCAACCCCGACCCCAACCCCAGCCCCAACTCCAACCATTCGACCATTGCCCCATCCCAGCTCCAGTCCCATCGTCATCAGCACGCTTTTTCGCCCGTCTCCAGCTCCAAAAACTCACTCGGCCCGCGTTCGCCCAGTTTTGCGTATTTTCCATTTTTGCATTGCATATTTCAAGGCGCAATTTTTTCGTGTCAATAAAATAAAATCGATATTTTCCATGTCGCGTCGCCACTTGTTATTATTTCTGTTGTGAAGCTGCCACTGCCACTGCCTCTGCTGCTGCCCCTGCCGCTGCTGCTGCTGCTTCTGTTGCTGCCACTTTTTGTTGTATCAACTCAAAGAGTTCAACAACTTTGTGCTACATTCACGAACAACACGCGGCGGTTGCAATGAAGTCGCATTTTGTCTGGCAGCGACAGCCGCTTAATGCGTATCAAATTCACACACAGCAAACAAAACAGCATTGTATGTGTGTGTCCCTGTGTGTGTTTGTCCCTGTATGTGTGTGTGTGTCTCCGAGGATTCAGACGAGCCGTTTTGGCTCCTACGATATGGTATCCTCGCTGCAAAGATCCGCTTACTCAAGTTGCCACAGCCATGTGACACAGCTTAATTCTGGATGAATTGTCTCATTGTATGGGGCTGCTTATCTTTAGCTTTGGCTCGACACATAATACAGCAACACTTACAGCTGAGCTGCGAAAAGAAAAGAAACCCAGCCAGACGAAATAATTCTACAAATTTTGATTCAACTTTACAGTAAATAAATTTTCTTGATTTTTTAAACCGTTTCATGAAGAGTTGATTGCGTCTTATCCCTAATAGCATATACTATTGATGGAATTGGTATCGTTAGATTTACTTAAAGCCAGAGTCAGAAAGTCAGAGCCAACTCAATATAGACGCTTTCAGAATTTTATCGATGTTATCGTAAACATTGATTATTAATAAATATTCTAGAGCCTTTCGATAATTGATCGATATGATGTCATGTATTAGGGGCCTCGGTGGACCAGGGGATAGCGCACTGTCCCGCCAAACAAGAGGTGCAAGTTTGAGTCTCGCTCATGTCGATAGACATAACCCTCCTAAAAAAAAACTAGGTTGTGGCGAAGGATTTGAAATACACCCAGGTAAAAAACAGTTCTTCAGTGAAAGAAGCAGACGTAAAGGAAAATAGTGCTTCAGGCTTCAATACGATAAGGTTGTTATGGGTATATAATAATAATGTCATGTATCGATAACAGTTCCATTGCCTGATATCGCTTTACTTCGTATTTTTTAAGAATTTTCTCTAGATCATGTTGTTTGTCAGATTAATTTCATTTCAAAATCAATGTTATCGATCAATTATGGGGTGACATGTGTTTTAAACTGTCAAAAGTCGAAGTTTTTTATTTATTTTAAGTACTATGAAATATCTTAAGTATTTTCATTTAAATTTTAAGAAAATTTGAGTAAAAGTGTAGGAGACAGAACATTTGGAAGAGAGGCCCGTTAAACTAGATAAATGAGTTTTGTACCTACTTTATCGTGGACCGTATTTTTCTCGGAACATTGTTTCCATGAACAAACTAAAGAAACAAATTTTTCTTTAATTTTTCGCAGTCCTTCTGAATAGGATGAACTCGTCCGAAGGAATTTCATTTCTTTTTTTCGATTACAACGCAATTTGTGCTAGAAATTAAATCTATAATCGATCTATTTTGTTTGCAACTTTTCCAAAAATGCTCTTTTTTTAAATCCCTCCGTTACTAATTAACCGATGATATATTATTTTTTTGATATCAAACGAATCCTACGTCCGTTAAGCGAGAGAATTGTTTTGGAGGCGTCGTCGGAAATCAGTTGTCAATTCGTGAGTTGGAAAAATATTTCAATGAAATATATACGTAATATTGTTCTAATGTTCCCTTTTTTCTCCCATTTTTATGTGGAAAAATATAACAATATGCGATTTTTCGGTGCTCAAAACAGATTTATCGCTCTTGTTTTTGTTGATGTTATCGATAATAGCTCGATTGTCTAATAAAATCGGGTTTGAACTCAATTAGGAACTGTGCGTTGAGCATGCCCAGCACTAGCGTAAATATATGGTATTTGAGAGCTGAAAATATTTTCAGTTGCGCTTAACACGATTACGTGTTGAACGAGGTCTTGTGGCTATCAGCGTTGGGCGCATCTCAAAGCTGCTAACTGGCAGTAAATTCTGTCAATTTACTAATTAAGACATCGACATCGACATCGACATGTACAGCAAACCTGCTCCAGCAGCAGCAACAACAACAACAGCAACAATGGCGGCAACAACAGCAACAACAACGCGGGCGCATTGAACATTTTGCTGGCCCATTTACCACGCAGCAACAACGGTAAAGTGTGCACAAATTAAAAGCGTATAAAAGTAAATTTGAAGCGTGTTTAAAATAAACAACAGCAACAACAACAACGACAACATCGACAACAACAGCAGCAACAACAACAAGAATAATAATGGCAGCAGCAGCAGCCGCAGCCGAAACCAAACCACGCAGCAGTAAGGGCCAGAGCAACGGGTGGGGCAACGTTAGGGGCAGAGGCAACAACCCCACGCAATATAGTTACACAATGAGGCAAGAGCTGATGCGTGGGGCAAGTTTCGGCGGGTAGCTGCAGCACGGGGGCGACGGCGAGGGGCTGCGTGTGCTACTGTTTATGTGTGTGTGTTGGTGAAGTATAGGGGGGTCTGGGCTGGGGGCGCACAGGCGTTGTTGTCGCTATGCAAAAGCGCCACGTAACTGTCAGCATTGTATGCCTGAGGCAAGACACAAACACACACACACACACACGTAGGGCAAGGCAAGGCAAGGGGGCAGGCGTACATTGTAGCCGCTATACAATTTTCAGCTAACGTAAAATACTAGAACAACAACAACAACAGCAACAACAATGGCCGTAGCAAACACTGAACACTGAAATCCCGTAGCGCCTTGAATGAATGCTTGAAATTGGTTTTTTGTATTACAAGCGCAGAAAAGTATGCTACGAAATATTTCACAGGGCACTCGAGGCAAGGCACGGCTTAGTCTGGGCCCGGTTTGGGCCCGGTTTGGTCTGGGCAAGGCTTTTGGGGGCGGCAGTTGACAGGCAGACAGGTAACCCGAAATAAATTCGAAATAATTTGTGTAAAATAGACGAGCAGCAAACGGCGTCCAAAGTTCTAGACCCACTCGACTCCCAAACCCCGACAACGACCAGCTCGAGTCCCCCTGGCCGAAAGTAGCAGTTGGCTCAGTTGGTCACCTGCGCAGCGTGTGGTGAAATTGCCGCCGGCAGCATGAACCTACCACAAAAATAAGAAAAGAAAGAAAAAAATAGAAGAAAGACAAGAAAAGCAAACCACGGCAAAGGAAAAATCCACCACATGCCATGGTGCTTACACCTTACAAGGCTGGCCCAAAATGTATATCACGACAAGGGCAGGCCAATGAGAGCGAGTGAGTGGGTGAGTGAGCAAGTGAGTCAGTGAGTGGGTGAGCGAGTCAGTGAGTGAGTGAGTGAGTGGATGAGTGTGTGGGCATAAAAGAGATAGAGCATATGCTTGTAGAGAAACAAATGCAAAGCCCTGGAGGCTCATAAGCAGGCACAGATAAAGCGCTGGCATTAGCAACTCTTGAGAAAGTTGCGCTGCGCCAAAGGCGCTGAGGTAGCTACCAAATATATATATGTATATATATATACCTTATATATTATATAGATATATATATTGAAATATACCCACTAACGCACAAGGCCACTGATTTGCATTCATATTTCATACACATTGATTTGGCTTAAACGTTTTGAAATTCTGTGTAGCGTTCGACTTGAAAGTAAACTTCATTTGCCGATTTCATTTGAAGCCAAAAAAGACCCGACTAACACCCCCACACACCCACACACCCGCACACCCAGCGGCAGCAACCCAACAAGTACCTTTTCTTTTATATTTTCGTCTCAAAAGGTTCAACTTTTTGTCGAGCAAATAAAGTCATTTCAATTATGGCAAGTGGAAATAGACTGGCCCCAAAAAGATCATAAACTAAAAGCGGGAAATTCCGTTTCCGTGTGCATATTACAATATCTTTTCGGGCTTTTCTTGAGCTCGGCATTATTTTCATTTTCCATTTTTCAGTGCTTTCCCCTCACATTTTTCCCAGCCATTTTCACAATAAAACATGAGAAATATTTTCCTGTCCAGCAAAATTATTTCTGCTTTGTAATTTCCTAAGCTGGTCAAAAAAAGTCAAAAGCCAAAGTAACGGCAAAAACAACATGAGATCCAGCTAAAATGGCGAATCGTGCGAAACAGAAAACGCTTCGTATAAAAGGCAGAAAATTTAAATTAAAAAGATGTCGACATAAACATTTGGCCAACAACAAAATGGCGGAGGTGCCAGCCAAAACAACAACAACTACTTCTACTACAACAATAGTTTATGGCCCTAGGTATATGCAGCACGGTGTTTGGCTCGGCTTTTGCTGGCCAGAATTCTTCTATATATTGGCCAAAATGTTTCATACTTTAGATTTGGCTACGTGTGTATTTTAGCCACATTTTGCTTGAACAAATATTTTCAGCGTGTTAAACGAGGCGGCACAAAAGTGCCAAAAAGGTTTTCTTCGAGCAACAAAATGAAATGAAAGAAAAAGGTTTACTCCTTTTTTTTAATTTTGTTAAGTCTTTCATTTTCGATGGCTTACTGGATTTTTAATTTGCCCGCTAGGCCGGTAAATGCCTGCTGAATTTTAATTATCCTTGAAAAGGAAGGCAACTCGAACATTCGAGTGAAGCCTTGCACAATTCCTTTGAAAAATGCCGAGCGTCGAGGGCTTAAATTGCCTTTTAAAGCTAAATATAGCAATAAGAGGCTTTTCGGCTAAACAGCAACTTATTTAATAGCCAAATTTATGCCAAATAGTAGCCAAAACTTTTATTCGATTTTTACACAACGTATTAATTTGACAATCTAATCTAATTAGTTACAAATTTGCTGTCAAAATTTTAAAATTAAGTGATAAATGAAATTAGAAAAAATGAAATTTATGATAGATAGATTAATCGGGGAACTAACAAAGTAAAGTTTAAGACTTCTTGATCCGTTGGAAGAAGAACTCGGAAAGCAAACTCAGGCAAGTGATGAGTTTGAAAAAATAATGGATCTGAAATCAAAGAAACAGACGCAAGGAAGAAAGCTCAGCTTGGTTGAAATACGGCTAGAAAGGTGAATAGCCCACCAGATAGATGATGGACATAAAGCTAGCTGACCGCATATCCATGATATATAAAAAAATCATTATGCTCTTGAAATTAAATTTCCATGGAAATTTACACCATTTTGGCGTGTTTTACAGATCGGTTTTTAATAATTATTTTCAAAACAATTGGGGGCCTCGGTGGACCAGTGGATAGCGCACTGTTCGGCCAAATAAGAGGTGCGAGTTCGAGTCCCGCTCATGTCGATAGGCTTGATCCTAATAGAAAAACTAGCTTGTGGCTTGAAATCTACACTACAAAAGAAATTTCTCCAGTAAAGGAAGCAGAAATAAAGGATTATAATACTTCAGGCTTTGACCCGATATGTTTCTTATGGCCATATAATAATAATAACTGTGCAGGGCTAAGCGTTATGCTTGGGTACAGTTTGCACAAGAGCTATACAGGCTAAGCGTTAGTTTAGTCCGTTTAACGGAGCAGTAGATGAGTGTTAACCACTTAATTTTCCGTATCATTGGTAAGGATTTACCCATAAGTACTCAACAATTCCCTTTACAATACACACACACACACATCCTCTTATATATATGTGTGTATATGTATAAGTGTACACACACACACACACTCGTTTATTTCTTTTGGCAAACAAATTAACTTTACTGTCAACCGCAAAATCACAACAGATGCAGTCCGCACTCAATCACTGGACGAGTATTTGTGCCGCTTCGAGTGCCTTGTGCCCCCTGTGTGTGTGTGTAAGTGTGTGTGTATGGAAAACTAAAGCGGCTGCCGACCCCATAAACATGTGTGTGTGTGTATCTGTGTGTGTGTGCTTAAGCAAAGGGTTGTATTGCCTGGCGATAAAAAACACTTTTTATGCTTTTGGCCTGAGCTCATAATATGACAGCGCTCAGTTTTCAGTGCCCCCCACACCCAAAGCAGCGGCGCTGCCACTCAATATCAATAGAATTTTATTTACGTTAAAAATCAAGCTCTACACACACACACACACAGCCCCACACACACACACACACACCCAAAGCGAACCCCTACAAGCACACACGCACACAGGCGTTTGGCTGGCATAAACAATTTTTGTAGCATACTTTCAGGCGCTGGCAAAAAAGTACAAAATAAATTCATGATTTATTTTGTTGCTGTTTCTGTTCGTTTCTTTCGTTTTTTCGCACAAGTATTTTATTTTTGGCGCTTTATTTATTTGCCCAATACGTCAGTAGAGTGTGCCAGCGGGGCGTGGCCAGGGGGGCGCTACACACAGTCTTTGATTCGGACAGTTTTCGAGTGGTTCGCAAGCAAAAAAGAAGGAAAAACTGGCCGGTCCCTAGTCCTGCCGCTGCTGCTGCTGCACACAATGCCAAGTGAGGCTTTCGATTTTAGTAAATTTATGAAGCTGCTGGCTGGCTGTATATATATATATATATATATATCCAGTGGCGTAGTGCTTTCCACACAACAACGAACAAAATTTCTAAAAAGTTTTTGGGATTTGCCTGCATATTTTGGTTAGGCGACGCCACTGTTTAAGTGCTGTTTTTTTGGGTTTTCTCTTGTTTTTTCGGTTTTTTTTTTTTTGGGTGCACAGTTGACCCTGGCGACAAAAGTTGTTTGCTGCTTGGTTGCCCATACGACACGTTCAACCATAATCCTGGACACAACAACATTTAATAATAAAATAAAATAACACAGCGGAAAAGTTGTGTGTGTAACTTAGAAAGCGTGTGACAGGGGGGCGAGAGGGCGGTCTGGGGCAAATGTTGAATGTCATCAAATTTAACACTTGACTAGTTTTCAAGTGCCCCCAAACTGACACCCAAAGAAGGCCCCCCGAAAAAAAGTTACCATATTTATATAAAGAAATTGGTTTCGGCTTGCTTATGTAGCAACTACCTAGTTATCGATAGGCACTTATCGATAATATGCACATGTATATGCCACATTTATCAATTGAGCGCACAAATCAGCGCTTAAATGGCAATTGAGTTTTATGGCGCCCTATTTTAACACACTGTGCAGCAACAACAACAGAAAATATAACAGTAGCCAAACCCTAACGAACACCCCACTGACTCCCGAACACCCTGACACCCCGTACATTATTATGGTTGTCATACATACATATGTGCACGTTCGCTCGCCAGAGGGCGCCCCCAAAACGCAGCACCAACTAGTTACGTGGCATGGCAGGGTATGGCGTGGCAGGGCATGGCGTGGCAGGGTATGGCGTGGCGTGGCATGTAGACAACTTTGGCGAAATGTTGAAAATGTCATTACTTTAACTCTGCTGCACCACCAACAATTTGTCTTTACTGTATGCAGTGTGCAGTGGGGCCAGTGGGGTCAGTGGGGCTGACTGACTGCTGGGGCAACTGCGTCTGCTAGTCATTGTCGCATACAAGTGGCATATAATGTGCCTGGCAATGCACTGCATGCCGCATGCAGCATGCCGAGACATGACGATATTGCTGTTGTCAGTGTAGCCGTTGTTGTTGTTGTTGTTGTGTCTGTGCCACACTTGAAATATTTAAGCTATAAAGTACCTTATAGCTGTGTGTGTGTGTGAGTGTGTATCTGTGTGTGTGTGTACTTGTGCCTAATAGAACCCAAGTGACAAAGGCATAAAATCACATGCGCACACACACACACACACACACACAAAGAGACTGAGCGATGAGCTTTGTCAACTGCTGGACACAGTGCACAGTGCTTTAAAATTTACAAAAAAAATATTTAATTTTGTACTCAGACAGCGTATTTTGCTTATATGCTCTCTCTTTCTCCCTATTCTTCCTGGTTAGCCAAATTTATGTTCGGCAATTTGTGCATTTCGCCCCACTGTGCCAGCATTATGTTTGGCACGGTGGCCATTAACTTTTTGCCACAGCTGCGCTTAGCTGGCAAATTTTTAGCCACAAACAGCGGAGTTTAATAGAGACGCCCACGCAGCCAACTTGACTTGCATGCCATAACAACTACAACAACAACGACAACAACGACAACGACAACAACTATAACAACAACATGAAGAGCCGCAAACGACAACAACAATTATGACATCTAAAACTACAGCGACAGCAACATTGAGTGCGTCTGTATGTGTGTGTGTGTATCTGTGTGTGTGTCTGACATGGCAACAAATACAATTACAGTTGACACCCAGCACACACACACACACACACACACACCGCCAGATAAACAACACTCGCAGCCATTATGCGCCGCAGCGCATACAACATTATTTTATTAAGTGCGAGACGAAGAACGAGTCAACAGTGTTTTGGGGTGTTTCCAGGGGAGTGGGTGCGCCCGGTGGGGGTAGTTGGAACGCAGAGCCCAGAAGGACAACAATGTGCGTTGTGGCGCGTTTTGGACGTTGCCTGGTTATGTGTCAGCAAAGGAGGGGGCAGAGACGCGCGGAAATGGCTGAAAGCAAGATGCGCGACATGCGACAGTGTGAATGCCACAGGCTTCACGCACACAGACACAACACACACACAAGGACACACACACATGCATGCACATTCCTGCAAACTAAGCTTGAAAATCTCTTTCAATTTTATACTTTTTTCTTCATCCTCCAGCAACATTTGCTTTCTTTTTATACGCACTCAGCACAGACTTTAGACTTCTGAGTTCTGAGTCCCGGAGTCCCGGAGTCCTGCGTCCTGATGCTGATGCTGTGGTTACCCGTGCATATCCTGGCCAACAAGCAGCAAGCAGCAAGCAAATTAGCTTTGCGACCAAATCCAACAAAAAGAAAAGAACGGAAATCTAAAGCTGAGAAACTGTCACAGAATTCACAAATCGAATGTGACTTAGGATATCATCATTTATCATCTGCTCAAAAGCTTTATTAATGGTTACGTTTTAAATACAAATTCAGTTCATGTGCACGAAAGGAAATGGCAAAATTGCTGAGTCATTTCGAGACGCACAAAAACTGCTTGGGAATTACTAAAGTGCAGCTTGAAACGCCATAAAAAAACAGACAAATCTTAAATGCACTTTGAATGATAATAAATGGGCAAAAGATGAAAATAAATTGCATCCTTTAGACTGTTGAAGAACTCAGAAGCCTTAAGTTACATAATGAGACCGAAAACTAGTTAATAAATACATTCGGATAGATCATATAGGCCATAGACGAGCTCTGTAATTGCTATAAGAATACTTTATATCTGGTAAACTAAGATTGTTCTTGATTATGGAATTGCAAACTTAAAGAATTTTGGAAACTATGAAAAAACTGCAAGAGTTCTTGATGTATTAGTGTTATAATCTATACAAATATGGTTCGAATTATGATATTTCATAAATTATGAAAATGCTGCAAGAGTTCTTGAGGTCTATCTATTCAAATTTGGTTCTTATTATGATATTTTGATAATACCAAGAAATATTCAGCAGTTCTTTAGATATGATTGCTACAATAAGACTGTGACGATCCATTTAAATCTGGTTATAATCATGATACGCAGGTGCCCAAAGTTTGCTCCGAATTTACTCTAATGTCAGGAAAACTTTAAAATATAACATTTTTTCAAATCACGCTTTAAAATAAACAAAATAAGGAGGACTCTGGACATATATTACCTACTGCTGCCAACATATAATGTTAAGTGATTTACATAAAATTTTTATAAGCCCAAAAGGATAACAGGCATGTGCCAAAGTAAACAGGATTTAAAAAAAAGAAACGCCCAAAACGTGCTGAGTGATTTACATGAGCTTAATACAATTTATATGTGTCCGCAGGTACTTCTGTCACATGTCAAAGTAAACAGGACTTTACAAAGAAGGAAACCCCCCAGCATTTTTCACCTACTAAAAGGTGATTCGTGTTTCGTTAGACCCCAGTTTTATTGATATGCTGTCAGCATTTGCCAAAAATCGGGTTAATGGAAGCCGATTTATTGCTGTCACGTCGCTCGACATGTTCCTTAGCGGGATGTCAGAAGCCATTTTTGAATGGCTTTGACTTTCTTATAGCATTTGCCGCTCATAAACAAATATGGTAATAGCCCCAAAATGAAGCCAAAACATGAAAAAATTTGGCAGTAAATGTTGCTTAGCGAGCAACTTTTTTTGACCAAAGGGTGTAAGGGTTTGCGGAAGTTTTAAGAAGGTTCTGCTTAGTTTGAGTAAACAATTATTATTATATATTATAATTATAATGATATGGTCATAACAACCCTATCGGGCCACAGCTTGCAGCAATATTTGTCTTTATTTCTGCATCTTTCGCTGAAGAACTTTCTTTTACGTGGGCTTATTTTAAATCGTAAGCCACAACTTACATAGTTTTTCCCGGTGGATCATGCTATAAGACATGAGACATGGCACTGGAAGCCGTACCTATTGTTTCGCTGGTTAACCGAGGCCCCTATAGAGCTACAAATTTAAGAATTTCTATAGATTTCTGGTTTTTGTAAATACTCTTAAATTTATTTCCACAAAGTTTTGTGGTAAAATATTACATACAAGTTCAGATGCCTAAGGAAATGTCTAAAGGGTGCGAGTTCATACGCAATGTCTGTTATATCATAGCGTAAATCGTTGTAGTATAGTTGTATATATATACTATGCTATATACTATGTAGTACTATGTGCTACTATAGAACGTCTAAGTGTGCTTTAAGTTCATTAGTCCCATTTGTAGACAGTCTGCATGTCTAATGTCTGTGCTGGTCCCATATCAAACGTTTGACTGCCTGCTCCGCCCGGCCCGGCCCGTCTGTCTGCCTGTCTGTCCGTCCGCCCGTCTGTCTGCCTGTCTGTCCGCCCGTCTTTCTTGATTTCTGTCTATGTTTATAAATTTCATTATCTGCAAACGCGGTCATAAAATTTGACATCAAGTCTATTTCTGTTGAAAACGAGCTAAATTTCGTTGCATGTCAGAGAGATGCCAACTTCTCCTGACTTCAATATAACTTCTCTGTTGTTGTTGTTGTTGTTGTTGTCGTTGTCGAGGTCCTTTTTTCGAAATATTTGTTTGTTGTGGGTCGTGCGAGTATTTTGAATGAATGTGCAAATAAAATTTAATTTAATAGCAAATTTTATGTGACAAATATTGCGCTTCACTTGAGACTGGACCACCCATACCACGCCTTACCGCACCACACCCAACTCCGCTCCTGCCTAGACAACTCACACACACACACACCCGCACACACACACAAACACACAACTCCTGCCAGCATATGGCGCGATTTTGCCCACTTTTATGAGCCTCAAATGGGTCTGGGGTTTTTGTCGCCTCCGCTTTTGGCCCCGTCCACCGTGCCCCCAGCCCCCAGCCCCCAGCTGTCTTGTTGTTGTTCTTATTGTTGTTGTGCTCGTCCTGCTGCTGCTGCTGCTGCTGCTGATAGCCAAATGGGATTTGGGGAATAGAAGTCGCCGGCCCTGCAGTCCACAACGATGACGAGGATGCGTCTCCCGGTTGCCATTGGCGTTTCATATTAATGTGTCAAACTGAAGTTGGAATTGGGATTCGTATTCGGGATTGGGTTTTTGGGTTTTGGAATTGGGTTTGGATTTGGGTTTGGGTTTTTTTGGGTTAGGGATTGGCCTTTGATTCGCTTTGCATTGTTTGTGATTGTTGATGGGACAAAGTGAAGGGCAAGTGCTGCCAAATTGAAAGCAGGAAATCATTGATAACTCCCCTGGCATTTCACTGACTGACGACGGACTAACTGACTGAACTGTTTGAATGACTGAATGACTGAATGACTGAACGAATGAATGAATGAATGAGCCGAGGCCAAGCATCAAATGGTAGCAATTCATGGTATTTTTTTAAATGACATTTGCTTAACTTTAACTGGGTTGTTGGCAGGCAAAGTTTCATTAGAAGAATTTATTTTAACTGAAATGTAGGGAAAGCGCCAGCAAATCTGGTGAAAAGAGGGAGACGGGGGGCGAAAAAGAGCGGCAGTGACAGGGTAAGTAGGAACGAATATTACGAAGGAAAAGCAGGCAAGCGAAAACTATGCCAATTGAAAAATAAGCCAAACGAGAAAAGGCAAAAAAGTGGAAAATGAATGAAAATGGAAAATATGGGCTGGGAGTGGGACTGAGAGTGGAAGTGGGAGTGGCATTTGCCAGGGACCAGGCAAAGCTCAGTCCAAAAATGCAATATTGCGATTTTATAGCACAAATTGCTTATAATCACCCAAAAAAAAAAAAAACAACAAGCGCAGCGTAAAGCCAAAGCGGAAATGCACGTTGTAATGGCCTGGAAATGGGCGTACTCGTAGGCGTGGCTCCGGCCAGTGGGTGGCGCCAGCAGCTGCTGCGTTAACTGCTCCACGGGCTGCCCATTTCGCATTCGAGAGCGGTGCGGGGAAATGGCATAAAAATCATATTTCCGTTTTATTATTTGCTGTTAATGAAAATGCAAATAAAATTGGATTTTCCGTAGAGCACAAAAAGGCAGCTAAATAAAAAAAGTCCTTGCTCTGCTGCTGCTGCTCCTGATGGCAGTTCAACTAGGTTGGTGGGCGTTGGGAATGGGGGCGTGTCGAGCTGACTGAATCCTGAGCACGGTGCCAAATGAATTTCCTGGCGCACATTTCAAATCAACATTTTTGGTTATCAACGTTTCAGCCTAAATTTTCACATTTTTAACGTATTTTATTTCAATTTTTCAGTGTGTTGGTGTGTGTGTAGGTGTGTGTGTGTGTTTAGAATTAATTGGGTCACGTAATTAGCAGCTTGTGTTTGCCCCGAACCCTGCCTCCTCTCACCTTTTATATATAGTATATTCAACCCAAAATTTGATTATTTACATTCAAGTGTTGTATTTTATGCTGGACCTGGACCTCGTCCTGGACCTCGTCCTGGACCTGTACAACTTGTCAGACAAACTGAATGGGAATTGTAGGCAACCAAATCCCAAATCGCCTTAGAAACGTGGCAAATTACATGACTCAATTGCTATGCCCTTGGCATGGTAATTTAATTTCCTGTAACTGTCAAAATGCTACAGTCAAAGGAAATACCCATAAGGAAAAAAAAGCACAAAAAATTTGTATAATGTAAGACCCACGACCAAAAAAAAAAAGGTTGCCTTTAACATGAATCAAATCGAAATACCAAAGTCTATGGGCAAAGGCTGAGTTGAAATTTCCATAGAACTTTTGCCCATGGCTCATTTGGCCCATTAATATTACGGCGAAAACTTATTTTATATAGCCAAAAATTGCACAATTGTTACGCATTTTTTTCTGCAAATTAATAACTTTAAAACTTTGCAAATTTTTAGGATAATGAAAAAATATATATTTTTGTGCAATTTATTGGATTTTATGGAAAATATAAAGAAAAAACTTGATTCTTTCAATAAACAAATTTTATCAAAATTTTTTGGTATAATCAACTTTATTTACCTTTGCCCAGTGGGTATTATATTAAATTGTATGATATATTAAGAGAGGTAGAAGAAAAAAAACTGTGTTTAATAAAGTGGATGAAATCTTTCATATCAAATAAAAGATTTTAATTAAACTACAACAAATATAGGATAAAACATAATAAAATCAATTTGTCTGGTAAATAAACAGTTTTTGCTTATAAGTGGTGCATCATATAACCAATCTGAAATATATATTTGAAATAAGTGCACATCAAGGGGCCTCGGTGGACCGAAAAAGAGGTGCGAGTTCGAGTCCCACTCATGTAGTTAAGCATGACACTCCTGGAAAAACTAGGCTGTGGCGTAGGATTTGAAATCTACCACGGTTAAAAAAGTTCTTCAGCGAAGGAAGCAGAAATAAAGACAAATAGTGCTTCAGGCTTTGACCCGAGAGGGTTGTTATGGCCCTATAATGATAATGATGAACATCAAGTCGATTTACTTTAATAAAATTTGCTCAATGGAGTACATAACATTGTTAGACAAGTTTCCAGACAAAATAAGTTTATAGTTTTTACGCTTCAAAGTATTGTCCATCGTTAGTCACTACTTTTTGGGTGCAAGTCCCGGGTTCCGCGTCGAATCGATCCATTCTTTGACTTCATGATAATTGGAAAAGTACTAGTCAGCCAGACCATGAGCCATCAATCGAAAAAGATGGTAATCATGAGGAACAATATCTGGGCTATGCGTCGTCTAGAGTAGGACTTTCCAATGAAATGTTTACAAGTTTTAACATCCCGACTAGCATGTGGTTCAGCGATGTAGTGCTGCAAGCCGCAGGAACTTATTTGTATCCCTAATAATTGTTTATTACGATACGATACCGGCTAGATATCGATTGCCATGCTTCAGAAGACCCAATAGCTCTTTTGTTCCAACATATTAGATTTTAACAATCAAATTTTCGCCCCAATTAAAAAGGTTTTATTAAGTTGAGCGAGCTGACACTCACAGGACGACACATAGTCCTTAAGTTTTAATTTTAGCTTTTGATTTTCCTATCGATTTTTTCAATCAATAAAAACGCTTAGTATAATTTTTGATATAATTATGCTGGCCTATTGGTCCCTAAGTAATATTAAATTAGTGCTAATGTATTTTGTCTTAGCGCCCCGAGCTGTATGCATAATTGAGTCGCCTCATTACTTAAATTATATGGCATATAAGGCGAAGAGACAAAGACAATCTGAGGCGATTTCAGTATGCGCATCTGTTGTCTGTATAAATCAGTTTGAATGGCAAACATTTGGCATGCAGGCGGTTAATAATTCATTCATTTATTCATACATTCATTCATTTATATACTATGCCAGATCATTTATCTATGCGTTTATTTATCAACGATATGGACAAAGTGCCACCATTTCCCTGGCTCGGAGCTAATGACACCATCGATAATGATGCCATTCGCCATTCGCCAGTCTCCATTTGCCATTTGGCAGTGGCATACAAAAGACTCGAGCTCTGGATGTGGCTCTGGCTCTGGCTCTGGCTCTGCTGTTAACCATTCGCCTGGAAAAAAGTCAAGCTGAACTCCTTGGCCCAAAACGTATGGAGCGCATTGTCTTTGGCTTGACTCGACTCGACTCGAGTCGACTTGTCTTGGGTCTCCCTGTTGCGGTGGGCTGTGGGGCTGTGTCAGGAGTCTGCTCCTTGGGAACGTGACTCGGGCGAGTCGATTGAAAAGCGGAGAAAATGAAATCAGCAGCATGCTACTGCTGTGTGCCACTGTGCACTGGCTGGAATTGGTTGGGGAATATCTTATAGTAGTTCTCCTGCTGTAGTGTGCTCCTGCCGCTGCTCCTGGTGGTTGTCTCACGCTCTGAAATTGGTTTCCGTTCACACAAACCACTCGAACAAATAATGCATGCGGGGCTAACAACAAGCAAAGTCGTTGAGGCTCAGTCAACAAAATGCCAAATTCAAGCACCTGCCACAATTTCAGCACGGCACGTAGCAAGAGTTACGCTTTGGCAGCTTCTTTTCATGTTGAATACCAAGCTGCCACCTGCCACCAGCCACCTGCCGCCTGCCACTAGCCAACTGCCGCCCGAGCCCACGCCTTTCAGTCGTCGCAAATCGTATTTCTTATGCCTGATTCTTTATTCCGAAATTCAATATATACAACTGTTTGTGCCGACTGTCTGTGAATTTGAATTTTTGAGCTATGCATTAGACATCTAAGCGCCGCGCAATGCCGGCGCTTAGCAGCCCAGTCAGTCATTTTATATGCGCGGCTATATATATATAGTGAGTATATATATGGTATTGTACCTGTGCCAAGACGTGCCATACAAACAAACCAGACACAAACCTGGCAAACTTTTATTTTCAGCATCAGCAGCTTCTTTCAGCGTCCCCCCGTACCGCCCGAACCCACCATACCCCCCTGGCGTTGCGCTAATGCTATCAGCGAGCAGGCCTCGGCCTTGCCGTCTAACAATTTTCGCCCAGCTACTGTTTACATTAGTTAAAGCCCGGCTACACGGAGTGTAGAGTTTGCTGCACCCTTTTGCAAAATGGCGACGCGGCGCCCGAGCAGGGACCGCACTCATGTGCGCGTTTGTATGTGTGTGTGCGAAATAGCTTTCGGCTTGCTTGTTCAACGCCGATTTGCTTTTTATGTCTTTCATTTTATATATATATATATTTGTCTATTTCTGGCACTTCTTCCTGCTATCCTTTGCCTTTCTACACCTTTTTTTTCCTATATTTTTTTTCCATTTTTTGCTTTATTCTCTGCGTTTCTGCTTCATTTGCTCAATTGTGTGAGTCATCAACATAATCGTGTGCAGCTTCCCAACATTATCAACATTATACACTGTGCACAGTTCACAGTTGTCGGTTGGCGGCGAGTAACGGTATCTCAGCGCTTATATCCTTTGTCCTTTATAGCCCAAGGCAGTGGCAGAGGCACAGACCATAGGGCCTAGGCATAGGGCCTAGGCAAAGGCATAGGCTTTGGCCAACTGAAGACTCGTCACCTTGTGGTCGCCGCAGGCTAAGTGTTGTTGACCCATGTGGCATGTGGCAGGCGACTCAGGGCTCGTGCCTTGTGGCTTGTGGCATTGGATTATGGCACAGCAATTGGAAAAGTTCTCACAAATATCGTTCAATATCTATATGAATACCTACACTTAACCTTAATTCCATGGGGCTATACCTTAGGCTTAACTGCCATACTGTCTCTCTCTCTCTCTCTCTCTCGCTCTCTTGTCCACTCTTTCTCTCTCTGTCTGTGTGTTACCATCTCTCTTTTTTACACTGTTTTTCTCTCTCTGCCTTTAGAGGCTCGGACTATCGGCAACGGCGACATTAGCCTAAAACAAAAGCATTGTTAGCTCGGCTTGAGCACGGGGCAGCTTTGTTTGTTGGCCCATCGAAGGGGCGGGAAGTGTGGTGGCGGGAGTGGTTGGGGGCGTTGACGTAGACGTAGGCGGGGTCGGCTTCACTTGCGCCTTTGTCAACGTTGAAATGAGCAAAATGCATAATCGAAAAAATCATTGAAGCGTAAACGCTTTGTAACTGGATATGGTTATGGGATATGGGTAGATACGATACGAGGGATAGTATCCAGCACGGTCTGGCGGCATGCCACAACCACGGACACGGACACGGACATGGGCATACAGGACATACAGAACACAGGGACACAGGGACACAGGATACGCATACCGAACCGCTGGCCCAACTAACATAAAAAGCAAAGCTGCATGCACAAAGCCAGTGACAGGGTAGCAAACAGCCAAGCTAGTAGTAGACTAGAGTATACCCTGCATAACACGCTAATGCTTAACTAACTTTTAATAACGTTTACAGGGTAACTGCGAGTGCGAGGCAATTGCGAGGGAAATTAAACGAAATGAAATGAAATGAAACGAAACGAGTTGAGTTGAGTTGAGTTGAGGCTGAAGGACACAGCAAACAAAGGCAAAAGCAAAAGCAAAAGCACAAGCAAAAGTAGAAGCAGAAGCAGAAGCAGAAGCAAAAGGATTTTCTGCTGTGGCACGGGAAATTGAAAGGAAGTGGGGTCAGTGCACAGTTGCTTCGTGCGTCTGTCTGTCTGACTGTCTGTTAGTCTATGGGACTGTCTGTGCCAGCGACTGACTGACTGACTGACTGTTTGTCTATCAGTGTGTGTGTGTGTGTGTGTGTGTGTGTGTGTGTGTGTGTGTGTGTGTGTGTGTGTGTGTGTGTGTGTGTG
>JBANCY010000205.1:24986-54564 GCA_037040045.1 Phorticella flavipennis | reverse complement strand
AAATGTTCTTCAGTGAAGGAAGCAGAAATAGAGGAAAATAGAGCTTCAGGTTTTGACCCGAAGGGTTGTTATGGCCAAATAATAATAATCATATTTCATGGTTTTCAGCTAAAAATTGCATACTTTTATAATCGCGTACAATTCAATACTTATATAACAAGTATAGCCATATGGGGTCCAAGCCTGAAGCACTATTTTTCATTATTTCTGCTTCTTTCACTGAAGAACTTTTCTTAGGTGGGTGGATTTCAAATCCTACGCCACAACTTAGGTTTTCTAGGCGGGCCATGCGACACGAGCGGGACTCGAACTCGCACCTCTTGTTTGGAGAGATAGTGCGCTATCTAATGGTCCACGGAGGCCCCCATTCAATACTTATATACAATGTCCTTCTTTCAGATTCACGAAAGCTTCTTAAAGAACATGACATATTCGGAATCTTACATCTTCATAGGGTCCGAAAATTTGCTTGTCCATCTGTCTGTCTGTCCGTCTGTCTGAAAATATGAAGATCGTAGTGAATCTCCTATTAAGTACCTTGTTTAGAGTATTTTATCAAATTTGTTGATACTGGCCGGATCGAAATACCAAATCATATAACTTTTATACACTTAAACGTCGGGTTGCCCAAAGTTTCTAGGTATTCAAACCACTTCTTTTCTCTTTATATTCTCTTCTTGGATAATCTGTCAGTATATTTGCCTTTGCTGGTCAGTTTGAACCACCATATCAAATAGCTCTCAATTAAAGGTATAATTGTTCATATTTTCTATGTTTTTAGAACTATTTCATTTAAAATTTTCATATTCATAAATTCTTTTATGAACTATCGTTCTATAAAATTTCAAATCGATCAGTGTATAAACACAGAAGTTATGCATTGTTTAGAAGTCGTTGCATTTTTACTCATTCGCTTGTCTTATGTTTATCGTAGGGATTAGGGTGGCCAAATGGGACTGTAATTTATTTACAGTCTTATTAAAAGGAAGCTGTGAATATCTATTTTCTAAATTTTCATCGTAGTTTCTTTCATCTTAGCTTGTTTCATCTTGTTTTACCTGTTCTTCAAATTTAAGCTCTGGTTCTAATTGGTAAGTAAACTATCTTTGTCTATATGGAAAAACTGTGCTGCTCTCAAAGGAAATCAACATATTTTGGCATTAATTTGTACGGCGTTGACTGCGTCGAGGGCGTCGGGGGCGTGGCAAAACGGGTTGAAAAAAATGGAAGGAAATTTTTTGAAAAAAAAAATATGTGTAAACGGATAAAAATGTGTATGAAAGCGCAGTGGGAGCTGGGAAAGGGAGGCTGGAAGCTGGGGTTCTGGGGTTTGGGGTTTGGGGTTCTGGGGTAGGCGCGTATGTGCTTGACGAGGCGGTGAAATATAATAATGAGGACACACACACACACACACACACACACACACACACACACACACTCGTTAGCACCTGCACCGAAATGGAGTATTAAAAATTATGCAAATGAATTCGCGGATTCGTCGACAAGGATAACTGCAACACCATCCGTCGTCGCCGTCGCCTCCCGCCTCCGGGCTGTTGTTGTCCTTCAGCTCGGCGAAAATTAAGCGCATATATAAGAAGAAGAAGAAGCAGCAAAGCTCCGGGGAGGAGGAGGAAGGAAGGTAGAAGCAGACGACATTATGAATGTTGTAAATTAATTTCTGTTTGTGTGTGTGAGTCTTGTTAAATACCCTGTAGAGTGTGTATCTAAGGGGTATATGAGACACTGTACAACTATAGTCTTGCATAATTGCATAATTGAACTATAATATGTATTATTGGGCTAACTATAATAAAACTGCTCATAGTTCAAGCTCAACAAATTACTGCATAATCAGCTCCAATACTACTCTACAAAATCATTGCTCAGGGGCGCATTTTAAGCATTTAAGCTATGAAATTCGGTATACATATAGAAGATAGAGTTCCTAAAATATTCTAAAAATTTCAGAAAAATTATTATACATAGACCAAAGTTATGCTAGAAAATGTAGAAGCAATAAAAAGACGAAAATTTTAAAGGAACAGTTTTAACTCTACAGTGCAAAACGATTGCTCAGCGGGGTTTTATGAGTGCAAAAGCTATAAAATTTGGTATAAACATATAAGATAGAGTCCTTAAAATGCATTGAAAGTTTCCGAAGACATTGTAAGACATGTTTCAAAGTTATGCTAGAAAATGTAGTAGCAACAAATATGAAATGATTGCTTAGAAGCGTATTATAAGTGCTAAAGCTATGAAATTTGGTATATACATTTAAGATAAAGTTCTTAAAATGTTCTAAAAGTTTCAGAGCAATTGTAAGACATGTTTCAAAGTTATGCTAGAAAATGTAGTAGCAACAAATAGGCAAACATTTCGGCTGTCCTTCAAAAGCAACAATTCTTAGTCTAGGAACTAACTTCTGCCAGTAAAACCATAGTAAATTATCTACAGGGTATCTGTTAGTCCATCAAAACTACCAAGTTAGGAAGTTTTTTGTATATATTTTTCCATTTTTTTTTGCCGTTGCTTTCGCGCAACACTCGCCTCTACTTGAAAAGACACGAGCCAAGCTAAGCAGTTAAGGCGCTGGTGGGCGTGGCATGCAGGCTGGGCTCGGGGGGAATGGAGGAGCTGCTAACGGTGGGCACTGGACAAATGCGTAAAAACAATTACGCTTTAATTGCAATGATTTCCCTTGGAAACGAAACGTAGCTAACGCCAACGAAAATTGAGCTAAAAACGTAAGGAACAGTGGGGGTTTGGAGGCGTAGGAGTACCAGTGGGTGGGGCTACCGGTTGGGTAGCTGCTAAAAAGAATTATACAGCAAGAGCTATGGCCAGAAGGTAGTCAGAATATAATGCACAATGCAGGTGCCAACTACAACGTGAACAGTGGCGCCATATGGAAGAGAAAATTTCATCAAATTTTGATAGCAATAAGAAAATGTGATTTAAAGCCATATTTATAGAGTGAATGTTGTGAAATTTGAGGTGTGAATAGAATAATGTTGCATTGAATAGTACTGAAAATTTCATAAGGATCGATTGGTTAGACACATTTTTATGAAGGAAAGAAGAAAATGTGTAAAAAAATTTTCATAGCAATAAGATACATGGGCTTGAGGCCATATTTGTGAAGTAAAAGTTGTGAAATTTGGGGTGTATATAGTTAAATGTTGTGTTAAGGAGTACTGAAAGTTTTAGAAAGATCGATGGGTTGGTTTCATTTTTATGACGGAAAGAAGAGGCATTTTGCTGTCAGGGCAAATTTTTGTTTTGGAAACTTTTAGGAAATGTATTATAAATTATTAGACCAAAGAGGCTGTACTAGTGGAGCCAACGTTTTGGAAAACAAGTGACACTTACGTCGCGGCTTGAGGGTCTGACTTTAGGGAGTGCAAAATATTGCAGCTTTGACTTTAAAATAGTTTAACCCAAACAAAATAGATCTGTCTGGAACCTGTCTTTATTGAATTATTGTGAAAGCTTATAAAATTGTATCTTTTTGGGGATATTTCGAGAAAGACTGGTACGTTTTTATACCTTGATTCCAATTGAAAATTAGTATGAAGGGTATATTAAGCTTGTGCAAATGTAGGTCTGTGTCCACAATACACATATCAAGCTCTGAGATTTCGATGATACCACGTCCCCTTCGCCCGATAATAGATAAATTCATTTTTCGATAAATTGGCCATTACATATGCATTTATAGAGCTATTGGCTCTATTTTTTGTATATGAATGAAAAATGATGAATGGGATTTCCCAAAATTTTGATACACCCTTCTATTTTTTCTGGAAAATGACGAGATGTGTATAGCATCCACCATTTTTATGAAAGAGTCGTGAAATTTGGTATGCGGGTGCCCAAAGATACTATGCAGAAAAATGGTCATCCAACATTTTGTTCATCCTAAAATCGTTCTCCTCAAATTTATTAAGATCTCATAATTTCTACAATAAATTTCATAAGATATCCAATTTTAGCATCTATATTTATGACTATGTCATAAGCCAATCCTGAAACTTTCAGAACGATCATATTATAAACACCGAAGTAAAGTGGATGCCCGAAGTTACTATGAGACACACCTCCATTTTTCCGGAAAGTTGCATAATATGCCACAAAGAAGCTTACAAATATTGGAAAACAACCCAAGCTTGGTATACCATTTTTTGTGCACTTTTAGCCTAGTTTGGCCCACTGTGCGTGGCCTGCCTTATGGCAATTTTAATTTCGCTTAACGAATTATTAAATCCTTATGTGCACTGAGTGTGTGTGTGTGTGTGTGTGTGAGTGTGTGTGTGTGTGAGTGTGTGTGTGTGTGTGAGAGTGTGTGTGTGTGGTTGAAAATCATATTCGTATTCATGCTTGAATGAGTTTTTACTGTACGCCAGGCACTTGCCTGATCAAAGGACGACACTCTTGAGAAATTATCATAAAAGGATTTGCGGGCAGCATTCCATTTCCATTCCCATTTCCATGCCATTTCGAATACCCATCTATAGCTATAGCCCTATACCATCCAGCATATTCCCTATACCATAAAATAAACATTGTGAATAGCGTTTTTTTTTTGGCTTTTGTTTTTTTTTCTCACATTGAAAATTACACAAAAAATTTGAATAATGCGCAAGTGGCGTGAATATATTCATATTCATATTCATATTTAGATTCATATTCGTATTCATATTCTGATTCATATTCAGATTTCATAAAGTCATTCAACAGATTGACGACGCGACGCGACGACGCCTTCATTGCATAATAGGCCCAATGTTGATCTGTCAAACAGGGGGCAGATACCCTGTATCCCCTTTGGTCCTACTGTCCCACTGTCCCCCTGTCTCCCCGACGAAGCTGCCAATATTCTGTGATTTACGTATTGCAATTAGAGGCCAAAATGGCAAGTGGCAAGTGGCATGCGGCATGTGGCAACGTCTGTCTGTCTGTCTGTCTGTTTATGGCACAATAGACAATTGTACGGCGTTGTCCGGGTCAGAGTTTGGGGCTTTGGAAATTGGAAAAATGCTAAATAAGTAATCAGCCAAAGGATTTCGCGTTTTGAATCACTTTGAAGTGCGTTTAACGACGAAACGAATGCTGAAATGAATGGATTTACTCAATGCCTCAATGATTCACATTTGCACTTTGAAGTGGCTGTTGCATTAATGCACTTGCCTCAAACCCGAAAGAAAGCCGCAAGCTCCAATCTGCAAGCTTAAGCTGAAAAACAGCTTTAAGTCATAAGGAAAAATGGCTAAAAAAATAGCTAAAAAATGGCCAAAAATTGACTAGTTTTTGTGACTAACAATTGAGCTTCAGAGGATCGTAAAGCAGAGAGAGAAGAAACTGTGGAATAGAATTGGTTATCGATTGGCAATAAAACTGAAACTAGAGTTCAAATATAAAGCTAAAAATACTATTCTTTTAGCTAGTTTAAGCTATTTTTGTATCGTTTTTCTAAAGCTGCAAAACTTTTGACTATACCCGGCGCGCATCCTTTCAATTGTGAAAATATATAGTTAAAATCGAAAACTAATCTTACAAGGAGACACCACGACGTTGGGCTTGCCGATTTGGCTGAAATTTGGATATATTATAGCCCTAGGCCTATTTAGTGGGCATGCAAAATAATATGAATAGACTGTCCTTAAAACGTCCTTAAAGTTATACATTATTTAACTAATCACCACATCTTTCAAATTTCAACTGCCGAAGTGTCCTAGTTGGTAGAATGGATATAGCTAATGCGTTGGGTTCAGGTTTCGATTCCTCGTGCATGCAAGATTTTTTTGTTAGTATCATTGGTTCCTGTGGTTAAGAGAAGAGCAGGGTAGGGCAGGGAGCAGCAGGAAATGACAACGCCCCCATTTGGAAAGCTATATTCATACGCCCTTGTCGTATATCTTTGCTGTTTTGATCCATCGATTCCCTAAAAACGATATCAACTTTTTCTCAAAAGCAAACGAATCTTTAGTATCGACACCAATAGATCCATAGCCATAACAACTCTATTATTGAGAGAGGTATCTGAAAAATAGGGTAATGGTTTCATCGTATTAAACTAATGTGAAAGAAAAGTGAAGTTAACAGAAATACTAGTAAAACTATCGATAAACCACGTTCAGTGCTAACATATATACAAGTAAAACTATCTATTAGTTTTCAGTTGCTCTAACTACATCTTATAAAAGAGATAACGCTGATGTATGCACATATTACTATTGATAAAACTGCCCAAATGATAATTAAACTATTGATATTACGTAAATTGGGGCGCATAGCTTGATTTGAATACTTGCATTGCATATATATATAATATACTTCCATATATTATAATACCTCATTTAAAACAGTTTTCTAAAGTCGAAAAACTGTAGACGATACTATCCATATATATTATAATACTTAATCGCTTTGCGCACTATCGAGTATATTTCTATATTTGTCAAGAACTCAGAAAAAATCAAAGAGTGAAACTTACTATAAGATATTATTTTCTTCGATAGTAATCATTAACTCAAAAGTTAACCTCAAATGGAGATGTTGAAAAATTTTGAAAGAAATTAACTAAAATTTGGGTACCTTCGTCTTTCCCCATTTAAATACGGATCGATTTTGTTTTTGGCAAATCAATTCAAAATTGAAAATCACTTCAAAGATTGACATACGTTAATAAGGTTAATCTACAAGAAAATACTTCCCTATTTCTTACTAAATATTTCTTGGGGCCTTGGTGGAACACTGGATGGCGCACTCTTCCGCCAAATAAGATTCGAAACCCACTCATGTCGAGAGCATGACCTGTTATTATAGCCTGAAGGCCTCAGTTGCTCGGGATGTACTTGGTAACTTAGGATTGAAACTTAGGGTCTAAATTACAAATAATAATAATAATATAATAACAATCTTTTCAGATATACATAGCAAGTTTGGAAAATAGGAAAATGCGTCCATATTTTTTACTAAACCAAATCATTTTACAATAATCCATCCTCACATCCTCCTTATACAACATAAATCAGCCCCAAGGCACTTGTTTCCCAGCGGCAACTTTCTGAAATTTCGGTTCTTGTTTTCCTTTTTGCCCTTGGTTCGAGTCCTTGCTAAGCGCCCGGGATACGCTTTAAAATTTCACGCTGACAAAAGTTTGGAAACAACGGGGCAGCTTTTCAAGTGCCAAAAGGAGCTTTCGGCGTGCGGTTAAAGGGTTGTCTGGGCATATGCAATGGATCCATGTGTGAGTGTTAATGAGTACCCGTTTCATGTGTGTGTGTGTGTGTGTGTGAGTGTGTGAGTGTGTGAGTGTGTGGCCATTGCGCCTGCCTGGCAATTGTATGAAAGCGGCGACAACGCTGCGTATGCGTTATGAATTATGAGAACTAAGACTATTTATACCCTGTAAATTGTTAAATGTAGCTAAAAGGAGATTATGTATGAAGTTTATTAATATATTTATTGTATATTTGAAACTTGTATCAACAGTAAGCTTTCATTTGTTGAGCTAATCGCTTGCAGGTCTGGAATATTAAGGAGCTTGGGTTATATGTCAGGAACTCGACTAACTTTTCGGAATTCAAACACCAGATACCCTTTCCTTGTAAGAATTTTAATAGTTAGTAACCTAAGCCAGTTTTTCACCCGAAAGGGTTGTTATGACCATATAATAATAATAATAACCTAAGTCAGTTTAAGATTCTACTTCCAAACAGATTTTGATTACTTCATTGAGGGCTGAAGCAATATGATCTTACGAAATTTATTATTATTATTATTATGTGGCCATAACAACCCTATCAGATCAAAGCCTGAAGCATTATTTTCCTTTATTTCTGCTTCCTTCACTGAGGAACCTTTTTTACGGCACAACCTAGTTTTTCTAGAAGGACCAAGCCTATCGGGACTCGAACTCGCACCTCTGCTTTGGCGGGACAGTGCGTTATGCACTGATCCACCGAGGCCTTTTAATCTTACGAAAATGGCTCAATAAATTTGAGGATATATCAAATCCCAACGACATCCAAAATCTGAACAACTCCGATCAACAGGTAGAGATTCAGTTCATTTTAGTTAAGACATTGATCTACAGATCCTTTCTTGTAGTTTTTCGCATTCGACCAAATACACACTGTAAGCAGAGAATTTTACCTTTAGACGGTATTATTGTGATGAAAAAAATTCTGAAGAATATTATTTTGATATCTAATAATAATTTGTATATGAACTGATATGAATACAATCAATATGAATATGAAATTTCGTAGATTGACTCAAAAGTATGGGATCATTATTTCTGAGGAAATCTTGAATGATAAAATATCATAGTATTATGATGTCAATACGATGAATACGAATGTGAAATTTTGTAAATTGATTCCATATTCCCAATATTTGTATGGAAATCTTTAATGATATACTATGTATATCGCTTGCTTTAAGCATTAGTATTATGATATGAATGAATTCGATTATGAAATTTCGTAGATGGATTCATTATATTAGGATCATTATTTGTAAGGAGAACTTGAATGATTAAATATCTATATCGCTAGCTTTAAGCATCAGTATGCTCATGAAAATTTCTCATAGAAGTATATAATACATTTTTGAAAAAATTTCATTGCAATTTATTTTGAATTCTGAATTTCTGAAATCTCAATAGAAAATTAAAATACTTCTAAGTAAGTTAACCTTTAATATTAGACTTGCAGGGTATCTTCTAGTCGAAGTCACCTTATATTCTAACTATGGAGCAGGCGTTTATGCGCGCGCCAAGCGCCATTGCTTTGATATAAATCAAAACTTTAGAGCTTCCCAGTGAGTGAGAT
This sequence comes from Phorticella flavipennis, assembly GCA_037040045.1. Taxonomy (NCBI): domain Eukaryota; kingdom Metazoa; phylum Arthropoda; class Insecta; order Diptera; family Drosophilidae; genus Phorticella; species Phorticella flavipennis. Next base: position 45,724 of record JBANCY010000205.1, on the reverse strand, counting down.
CTAGTATTCCAGGGTATCAGCTAGTCGTGTTCGCAGTCAAATTACTCCAACTAAGCCAACATATTTAATCTGCTAAATGATTTAATTTCAAAATGATTTATCCTGTCTGCCTTTGCCTCTCTCTATCTCTGCCCCACCCTCTGTTGTACCCCGAATTCGCTGAGTTTTCACTTATTTTTCGTTCGGAAGGGGCGTTTATCGTTCCTTACGCAATTTTCCTGATTTTCTTGAATTGCATTTAGCAATTTTCCCGATTCGATTGCACAATCAAAGCAATAAATTCAATTACAATTTGATCGGAATTTTTCTACTCAATTTTATTTTTGGAAGCTGGTGGGGGAAAGGGGTGTGATGGGGGGAGCACTGCAAATATGTCATGGACAGTGGCCAAGCCATTGGCCGCGCCCCCAGCTATATCAACCCGCCCACATCTACGTCCACACCCCCCACACCCCGTCGCTTGTCAGCAACTACTTAAGGCCCAAAAAGTGTATTTAAGCTAAAAGCTTTGGGCCACACTTGACAATGTGCCAAGTTGTTGTTGTTTGGTTGTTGTTGTTTTGTTGACATTTCGGTTTCAGCTTCTAATCCGTCTGACCACCCGCCCCCCTGCCCGCTCGCCCCATGGACCCACAAAGGGCCAAAAGGACAATCCCTTTGCGCAGCCTCTGGCCAGCGACAAGATTTATTTGCACTCCAATCGACCGCAGGGCAGTCCACTCAGGCTTACTCCCCTCTACCCGCACCCCCCTCCAGCTGATGGCGAGATTTGTGGGTGTGGCAGGGGGCGGGCAGCAGAAGGGTGGCCTTCTATAAGTTCTGTTAGGATTTGCAAAGAAAAACTCCAATTAAAAGCATTTATTGATTAAGATTTCGATTCGATTGTGGTATATCGATAAACGCTAACAAATAACTGAAAAATTGGAAAATTGAAAATATTAGCTTGGTAACTAACGATAACAATTACAAATCTCGATAACAATCTCAGCCCTATTGGGTCTCAGCCTAAAGCACTATTTGCCTTTTTTTCTGTTTCCTACATTGAAGATTTTTTTTACCCACGCTATAATCTTGTTTTTCTAGGGGGTCATGCTATCGACATCAGTGGCACTTGAACCCACACCTCTTGTTTGGCGGAACAGTCTGCTATCTACTGGTCCATGGAGGCCCCCATTCAAGTATTAGGGTTATACATAAGTTTATTTTGTTTCGATAACAGATGTCGCTACTGGCATTTTGGAGAGTCATAATTAGGCTTTTTTCTCAGTATCTGGGATTTCGCTGAACAAACATATCGGAAGAAGTGGCAATTGTGCCTTAGAAGGCGACGAACGTCCCGGAATGCCTCCAAAATTTGAACGTAAGAAGAACTTGCAGAATCCCTTGGAGTCACCCAACCAGTCATCGTCTAAATGCAATGGGAATGATTGAGAAGAAGCATTTCGGTGCAAAATATCGGGCATCGTATGGATAGCCGAATCATGACTCATTATCGACAGGGAAGCCTAACTTCCATTGCTCGAAACTTATGCTGTGTATATGGTGGGACCAGTTTGGTATGGTGTATTATGACCTACTGAACCACAATTGATGCATTTGAGCTGGGCATTGCAAGAAAAACAGCCGCAATTTTCGGATGGACATGACAAAGTAATATTACAGCACGACAAATCTCGACATCATGCTAGTCGGGTCTTGAAAACTTGCTTGAAAACACTTCGATGGGAAGTCTTACCCCAACCGTTTTATAGCCTAGGCATTGCTCCTTCTGTTCCTTCTCCTATGTCGTAGGCCCCCAAAAGTTACATACAGAATGGTCTGGAGAACAAAAGAAATTGATTGAGCCATTTCCATCCGTCCGTCTGTATGTATGTAAACTAGTCCTACAGTTTTTGAGCTATCTTAATAAACCTCGGCACATAGCATTCTTTTGTCGGTCGGATTGGACCATCATAATTCGCTTTTCTCCATATTTCCCATGTTTTCTAACGTATTGGACTGAAAGTGCACATAATCCCAGGATTCGTTATTGTCTACCGCTGCAACAAATTTGATAAGATTTGGACTTCTATATCACATAGCTGCCATATAAGCAATAATCGATTTTCCCCCTATTTCCTAAAGGAAAGATTCGTGTCTCGCGCTATCTTCTCAAAGAGTATGGAGTCTTCGGTGCGTTGAAGATAATCTCTCCTTACTTGTTTTCTATCGATTTCATTGCTTGTTATCGACCTGCCAATCGAAGTGGCCATTGTTGGTGCCTAATGCAATCCACTTAGCGAGTGTTTACTGTGTTTGCCGATCGAATCGGGCGCCTGCCGAGCGCTTAAATGCACAATTCCAAGTGCAATATCAACAGCCAAATCGAAATAGAAATTCGTTTAGTTGCAACAAGGCGCCCATCTGTCCCCCTATCTACCCGTCTGTCCGCCTTGCAACACATTGGGGCAACGTTCAAGGATTTCCTTATGTCGATGTCGATGTCAGACCCCGAGTCGGCGGCAATAAAACCTGCGTACAAAACACATTGTTGTTATGATTGCGCAATCAATATGCCGTTTGCCAGGGACTTGCACCTGGCCAGGGGCTGGCTGAAGGGGGGGTTTGGCAGATCGGTGGATTGGGAGATTGGGAGATTGGGGGGACGCGGAATACTCCGCTCCGGCAAGTGCGTAAATCACAAAATGTTGTCAGACATCAGAGATGTCAGTTGAAAGTTGATTCGATTTAATAACTTCTGTCAAATGCACAACCGAAGGCAATGCACAACGCATCGTTATACCCTGTAGCTTACAGTGCGAATGGGATGGGTTGCCTGGTAAAAATTGAGAAGGGTTCGAAATGAAAACTAAACAATTGAAATTTTCTATGATTAAAACAAGTAATGAAGGATTATCCACGGTGCGCCGAAGATTTCCTACCCGTTTCGAAAATCGCAGTGGATAATATAGAATCTTGGGAGTATGTGAACTATATGAAATAATAGACTGAACCTTATGAAATTTGGTGGAGTGGTAAATAATAACTTGGAATTCTTGGAAGTATGTGAACTTTGATTCCAATGCGTTAGAAAAGATGAGAAATATGAGCAAAACCGATTTAGGGTTATATGCCAGCTATATGATATAGATGTCCGAATCCTTATAAAATTTGATAGAGTGGTAGATAATAAGAAATATTGGGATTATGTAAGCTTTCAGTCTAATAAGTTAGAAAACATGGGAAATATAAGTCAAACCGATTTAGGGTTATATAACAGCTATATGACATAAGTGTTTGATCCTTATGAAATTTGGTGAAGCAATAGTTAATAAAATATCTTGGGAGTATGTGTGCTTTCGGTCTAATACCTTAGAAAACATAAGATATATTTGTAAAACCGACTTTTAGTTGTATGGCAGCTATAGGATATAATGGTCCGATCCGACCAGTTCCTACAAATGTGCTGACACATAAAAGAAAGCAATGTACCAAGTTTCATTAGGATAGCTCCAAAACTGAGGGACCAGACGGACAGACAGATGGACGGACCGATGGACATCTTCTTTTGTTCTCCTGACCATTTTGAAAGCAACTATTGGGGATCTACGACGTTTCCTTCAATGCAAATCAAATTTACGTCGAAAAAATATCTTCAATTAATATCGTGAAAAAATATCATATATATATAAATATCGTAAGTAAATATAGAAAGAAAATATTGTAAATTAGTTTCCTAAATAAATATCGTAAATATAACACTGTGGCTCTTTCGGGTCACAGCCTGAAGCACTATTTGTCTTTATTTCTGCTTCCTTCTCTGAAGATCACTTTTTTACCCGGATGGATTTCAAATCTTACGCCATATCCTAGTTTTTCTAGGAGGAGCATGCGTATCGACATGAGTGGGCCTCGAACGTAAACTCCATGTTTGGTGGGACCGTGTGCTATGCACTGGTCCACTGAGGACCCCTTACTCATCCAATCATATAACTTTGTTTTCCCGTTCAAAACTCTAAAGACAATGACTTACAGGGTATTGCCCAGTCGTTCACTAAAGCTACTCTTACTGTTGCCTGCATTTGGCTTGTCTACGGCAAATCGAGTGCTGCCAATATTTGCCGTGTTTAGTTGCAACAGCAACAACTTATTTATGACGAGGCACTGCTTAACGTGCCCGGCAGATGGGCCTGATGGGGCACATGGGGCACGTACAGCATGTGGCATGATGGGGGGGAGGGGCTGGTGAGGGGGAAGACGTTGCCATTGTCGAGCAAATAGCTTTAGTTGTAAACTTGTCAAATGCAATACAAATCCATTCGATAGACTCGCATGTGGCGGCAATTGAAAATTTCAAATCCATTTCTTAGCGGGTAATGCGTAGTCCTTGGTGGGTGCCGGGGGCAGAGCGGGGAGAGGTCGGCTGATTGAGGAACTTACAACCTGTTGCCATGTAAATGCCAAAGTGGAAGATGCTGCAAATGCAATTTCCTAATCAAATATAACTCGGGAAATAGTCAAACATGGCATTAGTTTTCGATTACGAAATATGTTTCGAGTGGAAGTTGAGTGGGAAAATGGGCGAAATTGGTACAGATTCGACATAGTTATTAGGGAAGTTAGCAGTTCCAGTTGAAGATAAAACTTTTGAAAAACCATGGGAAACTTAGGTTAAGTTGGTCTCTCTCTTAGGTTGACTTTCTCAGGGCCTCAAGCTACAGCTTAAGCTCCTTATGGTTAGCGTGTTGAAACAACCTTTCGTCTTTAGTTTGGGACTTTTTCAAAAGACTCAAAGTTTTGGAACAGTATTGCTCCAATAATACCTCCTGGTGATACCGTGTTGAAATTTTCAGGATTAATGAATATAATAGAAAACAAGTAAGAAAGCTTAATTCGAGTGAGCTGGACTACCAGATACCCTGATCCCAACAGCGCAATGCGTCATGTGTGAATTTTCACAAAAAAATTTTGGATGCCACTTATTGCATGGTATCTCTGGGCACCCACATACCAAATTTCACGAGTCTTCCATAAAAATTGCGGCTATTAGATCCATTTCGTCACTTTCCGGGAAAATGGAGGGGTGTATCAAAATTTTGGAAAATTCCATTCTGCTCTTTTTACTTATGATCCCATATACGGAATTTGGTGTTGATAGCTCTCTAAATGACAAAGTTATGGTCATTTTATCGAAAAAGGAAACTATCGATTATCGGACGAAGGGGCCGTGGCATCCAAAATAAAAAACAAACTTAATCTGCGTATGGTATATACGTATCTTCATGGGAAGTTTGAAACCCACAGATAGAGAGACGGACAGACAGACAGACAGATGGACAGGTCTAAATCAACTCGGCTATTGCTACTGATTTTCAATTGGGATCAGGGTATAAAAAGAGATTTTAAAGACTATTATTAGATTTTTGGTGGATCATATATGGTTGAAGGCAAATTTTGGATGACATAATCTGCATAATCTGAACGGTCATCAACATACCAAATTTCCTCGGTGGACCAGTGGATAGCGCACTGTCCCGCTAAACAAGAGGTGCGATTTCGAGTCCCGCTCATGTCAATAGGCTTGACGCTCCTAGAAAAACTAGGTTGTGGCGTAGGATTTGAAATCCACCCAAAGGTCTTCAGTAAAGGAAGCAGAAATAAAGGTAAATAGGTCTTCAGGCTTTGACCCAACGGGGTTGTTATGGCCGCCATATAATAATGGTACCATATTTACAAAGTATTATTATCATTATTATTTCCATAGTAGACTTACGTTTAAAAACTTAAGACAACTGGGCAAAGGGCCATGGTAAAAGAGGTCTTCAGCTGTAGCTCCATATATTAAAATTTTTAGGAAGTTCATTCAACGGTCTATATATAAACCTGGGGATACCCATAAGATGAAATATCTTATTACTCGACCCTTATTGACTAACATCTGCATAATTGATGATAATGCTTAGAATAGTTAAGTAGATTTGGGTTACTTTTACTAGTCTGCCGTTTTGGACTCTATAAAAGCTGGAAATTTCAGAGGATTCACTGCAGGATATAATATTTTTTTTAATAAAATTCCAGAAAAAATGTGTGAAATTTCTCATTCAGAATCGTATACTGTGTAGCACCCTGTTAGCATCTAAAAACGTGTTGATCTGGCAAGGCTGATAAACCCATAATAACCCCGCATAAGGGCGGTTCAGCGCAACAATATTATCAGCATATCATGATAATTATAAAAATAACTATGTTGCAACAGCAATGATAATGATGATGATGATGATGATGATGATGAAGATGATACGAATGATGATGATGATGTTGCTGTTGTTGAGGCACAGCCAATGGGTGCTTGTTGTGTGTGCCACTTCAGGGGCAACTTGTCAAAATTTTTGGTATGGATTGACATGTTTGCCATAGTGTTTGCCATAGATAGATCTCCCATCCAAATATGTCTGGCTGATGTCGGTTGTCGGTTTGATGGGCAATGTTTGCACTTCATCCTTTTGTGTCAGCTTTGCCTGGCGATAAAAACGGCCATTGTATCTGCGAGATATTCTATCCGCGCCCCATAGATACTCCGGCAGATGCACTCTTGTGCCGCATTACGTTAGGCAAATTCGTAGAATTGCCAGACCTCACCTCCCCCCCTCCCTTTCCCTTTTCCCTTGCCCTTCCCCTTCCCCAAACCTTGCTACAGTGTTAAAAAATTTGTATTTAATTTAAAGCAGCTGACAAATGCCAGGTGCTTCCTTCCTTCCTTCCTTTGCTCAGTTTATGCAGCGCCAGCAGAATTTGGAAGAAGAAGCATGAAATTTTCTCATTTTCCATTTTCCATTTTCCATTTGAGCACCCCTCCCCGCCCCTGTGCTGGATTTGCATAGCAAAGCCAAAGAAAAGCGGAAATATGCTCAATAAAAAGCCGTCTAAAGCTGCTTGAGACTTGTGGCAACTCAGCAACTACCTTTGCCTGCCGCCTTGTGGCACACCCTGTGTGGCACGCCCTGTGTGGTATTAACTCTGTTTGTTAACTGCCACAAATTTTGCAGTTAAGCAATTTTCATTTTGCCTCAAAAATTTCCCAAAAGCAGCAAAGGAAATTAAATGAAAAACTTTATCAAAGCGGCAAATTGGCGTTTGGAAATGAAGAAGTCTTTCCGAATTGCTTAATGGGTATTTTTGATGCCATATTTAAGAGGAAGTTGAAAGTTTTTAATCATTTTTGGAGATACGTAAATCTTTGATATGGACTTAAAGGTAATTAAGGCACATATATGTAGTACCAGGTGTCTATATAGGACTTCCATTCGTATTTCTTTAGGAAAATCAGAAGTTGGCTTCGCTATGATGTATAGAAAAGCCTATTCCTAACTGATTGACATTCGATTTGCTGTGCTATTGGTAATAGACGAAATGTTTCTTCTAATGATGCTTAAGCACAAGTTGGATCAATTCGATTATATGATATTCCTATATACCCCATACCATACTGTCAAATTATCATCAATACGTTGCAGTATTAAGTTTCTTTAACCCAAATATCATCTATTTCAACTCTTCAGGCTTCTAACAATTGGCAAAATTTGCTTAGAAACTATGCTAAGAATTCAAATTCCTAAGATTTCTTTCTCCTGATAAGAATATTCATCCAATAATTTGAAGTAACTCATAAGGTTATCTGCGGCAGGCCGATAATTTCAAACTCTTTCGAAGTATGGAAGATTCAAAATTGTCTGCGACATTTCAGTGAATCCTAACTATTTCTAACTAACTTTTAAATGTAAGACAGCTATCATATATGATATGGTATGATATGATATAGTAATTCGATCCTTTTGAAATTTAGTAGACAGATAAATAAACTAAAGTGCGTGAGAAATTTTAGTTCATAAGCTCGAAAAACAACCAGATATTATGTAATTAAATACTGTATTAAATTGTAGTCCAATAGCTTGCAAAACCTCGAAAATATGGGAATATGGATAAAAATTGTCTAAGATTTGTTTGGATTCAAATTTATATTGTAAATTATTCAAAAATAATTAAACATTTTAGAAAATGTTGAGGAAAGTTTTGGGAATCAGAAACCAGATGGACAGGAAGAATGACAGGCAGATATACGGAAAGACAGGCGGACGGGCAGACGGAAAGACAGACGGACCTGACGCAACCGATTTCATTTTACCTCCAGACCTTTTTGGAAGTAAGTTTTGGTAGTCTACGCTGCCTTCTCCTATACTTTACAAGCTTCGGGAACTATATATTCTTCAGAAACATTATATAAGTTTTTAATAAGCGCCTAAGTTTATTTCGAAACCGTTTTAATATAGTAAACATTCAATACGTAGATACAAATTGGAAACTTTGCTCCATTTTCTAGAAAATGGAATAGATATTAACTATGAGAATCGTTACAAGTTTCATATCAGACAAAACGAGCTATCGACATTATACAAGAAGGGCCGGGAAATCATATCTATTGTCAGAAAATGAAAGTAATATCTTGAAATAAATATCTTGGTTAACCGCAGATATCGAAAACAATAAAATCGGCTTATCATATATCCCTCATATATAAACTAATCTGTCTATAACTATGGTATATGAAAAAACACACTACTTTGCAGACATTTTATGACTGTCAAATCAAAAGTTTTGCTCAACCTTCTTGCTTTAAACTGTCTGGGGTCTTGAATAGATTCATAATCGTAAGATGATATATAGAGATATATGATGTTTAATGATTGTTAATGAACTCAAATTGAGTTGCAAGTGCGATTAGTCTGCCAGTTGCTTTGATATCCTTTCCATTCCTTTCCTTTCCTTGCCTATCCCTTCGTTTCCTTTCGTTTCCTGGCAATCCATTAACTTGAGCTGCACAAGCCGAAGGAACGAAGGAAGCCCAAGGAGCAAAAGGAAAAACTTGGAAAATTTTCAAATAATTCAATTGCTTGACAAGAAAAGCAAGTCATACAACAACAACAACAACTGCAAGGATAACAAGGACAACAGTCAATATAATTCATCAGTGCAGTTGCGCGCCATAATAATGATTTCCTGGGCCCAGGATCTACACGCCCCCTACCGCCCCCCGCCCCTCCCTGCTGAGTTTCGAGGAGGCTGCGGCTCTGGTTCTGGTCCTGGTCCTGGTCCTGGTCCTGGTCCTGGTCCTGGCAGGCAGCCATTAGCGAAATTTGAGCACCAACAACAACAACAACAACAACAACAACAATGACAACAAGGACAACAAAAGCGCACCCAAAGCGAATCAAAATTGTGAAACGCAGGGTTGTTGTGGGCGGAGGAAGGGTGCTCGGGTGAACCGGGAGAACCGGGAGGAGGTTGGCGCTACGAGCGAATAATACCAGAATTAAGCTGCATAATTTACACAACCCCTTGAAAAAGTGCACTTAAAACGCGTCGAAAAAAGTGTTGGGGGAAAAAAATGATAATAATAATAATAATCAAAGGAAGAAAGTTGAGCTGGGAACGTTGAGAACCTCTCGAATGGCAAATACACTCACAGAGGAGGGAAATTCCGAAGAGCTTAGGCCCTCTAGAAGCCTCTTTTAACGTCCTTACAAAAGGAAGGAAATTCTAATATAACTTCTATAAAATTCGTCATACTAAAGAGTTTTGAAAAATTCAGAGAGCTTCAAAAGTTTCTTATATTCCTCTATAATATAATATTACTCCGTAAAGCTTAGGCCGTCTAGAAGCATATTTTAACGGAAACTTCTAGAATTGTTTTCCAGAATCAGTTTTTATTATAAGTGGGAACTGGTGGTTGGGCAAGAAGTAACTAATTCCGTTGAAGGGACTATATATAATAAGTTATTCATACGATATATTAAATATATTTAAAACAAGTAGGGAAACATTATCGTCGGACGCCGAAGATTTCATACTCTTTTCAAAGATAGTGGTAGATTTTAACGATCCTTGGGGGTATGTGAACTTTCAGTCAAATATGTTGGAAAACATAAGAAATATGAGTAAAACCAATATATGGTTATATGACAGCTATATGATATAGAAGTCCGATCCTTATAAAATTTGATAGAGTGGTAGATAATAAGAAATATTGGGATTATGTAAGCTTTCCGTCCAATAGGTTAAAAAACATGGGAAATATGAGCAAAAACGATTTAGGGTTATATAACAGCTATTGACACAGATGTTTGATCCTTATGAAATTTAGTGAAGCAATAGATAATAACAAATCTTGGCAGTATGTAAGCTTTCAGTCCAATACATTAGAAAACATAGGAAATATTGGGAAATCCGACTTTTGGTGGTTGTAAAATATAATGGTTCGATCCGACCAGTTCCTTTAAATGTGCTGACACATAAAAGAAAGCGATGTGCCAAGTTCCATTATGATAGCTCAAAAACTGAGGGACTAGACGGACGGACAGATGGACGTCCATTTCTTCTGTCCTCCTAACCATTCTGAATGTAACTTTTGGGGGTCTACGACGTTTCCGTCAATGCAAATGCAAATATACTCTTTTCTTCGACAAAACTATACTGAGTTATTCTTCAACATATCGCCCTTTCTATTAAAAGTTATTGTATAAATAATTTCTTTGAAAAAGTCCTTAATTTTTTTTGAAATTCAACACCAGATATTGATTCCATAAAATAAAGTTCCAAAACATTATCTTCGACTCACCGCAGATGTCACATACTCCGAAATACAATCGTGTATCCTCCTTGAAAAAGACCAAAAATGTATAACAGGGTATACCAAAAGTATTTCACTTGAAGCGCCCTGTCACAGGGCATAGCATATCCTGCGTCCTTCCAATGTTACCCGCCGAAACCAATCCGACCCAAACCAACCCGATCCATTCACTGCCTGCCAATAGAAAATTGCGTTGTCGGATTGACAGACTGACTGATTGTCTGATTGACTAACTGACTGACTGAGTGACTGACTGAGTGACTGAGTGAGTGACTGAGTGGATGGCAGTCTGTGCAATTGTCTGCACGGTTGAATGGGCATTGCTTCGATATTGCTGTTGGCTCTATTTGGGTTCCCTTCGGGTTCCCTGCTGCAGTTACCCAGTCAAGTGGATTATCAATTGAAAGCTCAGCGAGCTTTCGTCGTGGCGGCCAAATTGATCAATGTTGCGCTACAATATAATATACCCTATATACACATCGGCCTTGTAGCACCCTTTTCTTATTTTTTTTTTGAAAAACTTTCAAGTGAAAATTTTCATATCGGGGCAAATTTCAAATTTTCATAACTTATTCAAAATTCTACCGATTTTGACTTGTGATACCATTTTGTTCATGATTTTTGATTCCATATCAATCCTAATCCAAATTTCATTCGTTTCGTTAAAAAAAAGTTTTTTCGAAATTTTTCGGATTGTGAGGTAAGGGTCCCCCCTTTTTAGAAAACTATGATTTTGGGATTATCTTCGAATTCTCATAACTTTTTTAAAACTCAACCGATTTGGATTTATTATACCATTTTATTCATAATTTTTGATTCCAATTCGTTCCTTATTCAAATTTAATTAATTTTTAAAAAAAAATTTTTTTTTGATTTTTTTGGATTTTGAGGTAAGGGTCCCCCCTTTGTATTCAAAAAATTTTGAAAATTAAAAACTCGGAATTTTCGGTTTTTTGCATTTCTGTGATCAAAACTAGCATAAAAAACTATTTTAAAACTTCTTCAGAAGAGTTTCATTTTTCGCCCAAAAATCGGCCTGAAATCGAGTAAAATTTTAATATATAAAGTTAAAATTTGCAAATGGGCTTAAATTTCAAAATCTTATAACTTGGTCAAAACTCTACGGATTTTGACTTGTGATACCATTTTGTTCATAATTTTTGATTCTAATTTGTTCCTCATTCAAACTTCATTCATTTCGTAAAAAAAATTTTTTTTTAAATTTTTTGAATTTTTAGGTAAGGGCCCCACTTTAGTTTTGGAAAAATTTTGAAATCTAAAAACTCAAAATTTTCAAATTTTTCTATTCCGAGCATGGAAATTAGCATAAAAAACTATTTTAAAACTTCCGCTAATGAATTTGATTTTTGACCCAAAAATTGAGTCTGTTCATATTTTTTGATTCCACTTCGTTCCACTATCAAATTTTTATCATAATAAAAAAAAATTTCCAACTTTTTCTAAGTTTGAAGTTTGAAATTTTGAAATTTCAATTCTCAACCAAAAGTAGGCTTGAAATCGAGTAAAATTTTAACATATCGAAGGATTTTTTAAACAAAGGGCATATATCAAATGCTCATAGCTCAGGTTTCATATATTCGGGAACACCTGCAACTTCCTTCCATCATACAAAACATCAATACTTTTTCAGGAGGTAAGTTTAACCAACGAAATCCAGACCTTGGAAAGTTGCCCAAAAACTTCTTGAAGCAAACTTTCATATATCGAGGAACTTTTCCTTTTCCAGCTCTCCAGCTGAGTTTTCCTATAGCGCATCTGCGTTATCTTCTGGCCTAACCCAATGCATAAATCTATTTTCATTTTTTCCAACCATTTTTTCCTCTTTTTCAGTTTTTTTTTTTGATTCACTGTGCGCTGCTTTTCGCTAATGACGTTGATGAGTTGACGAGTTAGGTTAGGTTTTTCCAGGATATTAACGCAGCTCAACGATGGCGACGCTGCTTGACAGAGGTTGACAGGAGCAGGAGGAGGCGGAGGTGGAGGCGGGGCGGTGGAGGCAGGAGGCGCAGCGTTAATGAGGACGATTATAATGTCGCTGATTTCGCGTTCAAACTAACAGCAACTGAAGCGCGTTCAGAATATGCCGACCCTTACCAACCCCCCAACACCCAGCCCCAGCTCCAGCCCCAACCACTAATGTAAACCACCTGATAGAACCACCCCAACCCCTTTTTAAGCCCCGAGCGTTATCTCCATTATGCCAAGTGCCGGGCGTACGACGAACGGTTGGCATATTTCTTGACTAAATGAGGTTGAGTTTTGAGTTTTTGTCGCGCAAACAATGCCGCTGAGCCCCCCTCCATCCACTCATCTAACCATCCAAACAACCCACCCACCCCCACACTTCTTCAAAACCCGTCTGCAAGCCCCATGGCCCCTAATATTCTGTTACAGAGTGCTGCAAGCCTAGCAATTTTTATAAAACTATAAATTTTTGGCTACATTTTAGAGATGTTTTTCTGGTATTCAAGAACTTTCGATAAGTGGAAATTTTGGATTACGAAAAAAAACCTTATATGGGTATTTAGAGATGAATTATCTATGAGAACTGAACACTTCATTGAGTTATATTGTTGAAACTTGTTGAAATTTCTCATATAAATTTGGCTATCAATATATAATATTTCTTCGCTTATGTTCGGAGGTTCAGAAAGTTTCTTAATTCATTTAAAACTCAACCGATTTTATTCAAATTTTGAAAACTACAATATCATATCAAGACATTTTCTAGAAACATATATGCCTGAAATTTATGAGATATAAACATTACAATACCACTTATAATCCAATCAAATTTTAGCCCAATTGTTTAACTATATCAGTAAATTCTTATATCCTGATTCCAATGGTACGAAAGGATTTAATAAGTTTATACAAATGGAGGCGTGACAGACCTCTTAAATTATATATATTTATGATTGGGAACAATAGTCGAGTCTATCTATCTTGATCTCGGAGCTGACACGAATTACGAACTGAAAATTTGGTATGACGGTCTGTTTTTAAATAGAATGGGAATAACTTTTCTATTTATAGTGCAATCTGCTCAAAAATTATTACATAGAGTCCAAAATACAAACTGCAGAATGAAAATGCCCTTGATTTTTCCGGAAAGTAACGAAATGTGTATAACTGCCACAATTTGTATGTCAGAGTTATGAAATTTGGTATGCTAGTTCCCACAGAAACTATACAAAATATGGCATCCAAAAATGTTTTTCATCGTAAGAAGATTAACCGAAAATTAAAAAGTTCCTAAAATAACTTCAGTTCCTAACACAAATAATTAAATTTACGTTTATATATTCATGACTATAGTATAGTTAACAAAAAGTTAATTTTCTATTACCCGATACTTTTAGCCTATCTATAAAGTCTGGCAACACTGTGCGCCTATATCTATAGTATAGCCCATACTCTAGCCAGTTTTTGGCTTAACTTGTGCTAAACGTCTCGCTGTTTGGTTGGTTGTTTCACTCGAGTCTCGGGTCTCGGGTCTGGGGTCTCGAGCTACCCCGCCCATTGAATTCAAATTCAAATTTGCTGCGTTGCCTGAATGCGCCTCTGGAAGTGGTCGGAATGGGGCCCGAAAGGGGGCTGAGCATGTGAATGGCGATGGCGGTGATGATGATGATGATGATGATGGTGTTGATTCCGATTCCTCAACCGATTCCTCAACCGATGCCTCTGCTGATAACTGATGACTACTTCACTTAATGCAAATTTTCGAAAAATTTGATGAGTGCTCAATGTGGCCGCGGGGTAGGCATAACCCAACCGCTTCGCACCCATCCGCCGTCGCCCGTTGCAATTCTAGACCAAAAGCACTCCAAACGAGGCCATAATACTGCAAATTGTCGTATAATGAATGAGATGCCACACCCCAGCGAACCCATACCGCCCCCCCCCCCACACACCCAATCAGGCGAGCAAACAACCAACCAGGCGAGCTGGGGGAGTGGGCGACTGGGAGATTGGGTGGCATCTCTAGATTCCGCCCATTTCGGACTTAGCTGCAACTCGTTAGGTTCGATTCCGTTTTTACCATAACTAAAGCCCGTACTTATAAACAGAAGCCGTAGTTGTTGCCGTAGTCGTTGGCTCAAGTGCACTTTGGTTGCTCGGGCATGGCTTGGATATAATTCGATATGAATGATGCACTGCGAAAAGTTGGGTTACCGAAAACGTATATCGAAGTTCTTGAAAAAGCTTCACTAATTCTAGGAATTCTTTTATTAACTTAAAACACTCTAAAGTTTCAGAAGTTTGAATCAATTTTTACATAAAATTTTTTACATAGAGTTAATTCTTTTAAGGATACATTTTTAACAAGTTCTTTAAATTTTTATTTTTAGAGATATTTTAATGATTTTAGTACAAAAACTAAGACAACTATCGACAATATTATCTATAGCAACTGTACGAAATTTCAGAGACATAGCTGCTTAGCAAGCTGAGTTTCGATAGGTGGTTAGTTTCTTTACTACTCAAAGAAAATATCTTTATAACTATATCGATTGTAACATATATATTATATATATCTGGGCAGTAACTGTGTCAATTTTCATAAATATAGCTACTTAGAAAGCTGAGTTTTGATAGGATGTTTGCTCCTTTAGTGCCCATAGGATATCCCCTAATAACTAACCATCACATTCTTGTCTATGGCCAATCATTTTAGAGACTTTACAATTCAAAACTCTCTCCAGATTCTCTAAAAAAAGCCAGTTAAGAATTATCAATATTAGATGGAAGTAGCATCTGATAATCAGAGAGGCTTATGATATAGTAGACTAATAAATATAATTAATTCTAACATATGTTCTGTATTAGCTTTGACTACGGGCAACAATTGTACCAAATTTCAGAAATATAGCAGCTCAGGAAGCTGAGTTTCGATAGATAGTTAGTTAGTTTAGTTCCCTTAGAATAGAATAGAATCCCTTAGAAAGCCCCACGACATGCTTGGTTTACCACTTTAAATGCAATTCAAAGCGCTTCTTTTTCTAAAAAAAAAGAGAGCCTGTTGAGAATAAATATCAGATAGACAAAAAATATTATAATATACCTAAATAAGCTGTTGATATGGGCAGCAAGTATCAGGAAAAAAGTATCAAGTTTCAAACTCTTTTCGAAGATAGCGGTAGATAATAACGAGTCTTGGGAGTATGTGAACTTTCAGTGTGATACGTTAAAATACATGGAATTTATGGGCAAACCGACTTTGGACTATATTACTATATCATATAGTTAAAAGTCGGTTTGCCCATAAATTCCATATATTTTAACGTATCACACTGAAAGTTCACATACTCCCAAGACTCGTTATTCAATTCTTATGAAATATGCTGGAGCGTTATATAATAACGAATCTTAGGAGTATGTAAGCTTTCAGTCAAATACCTTAGAAAGCAAGGGATATATGGGTAAAACCGATTTTTGGTTACATCGTAGCTATATGATGTAGATATCTGATCAATATGAAATTTGGTATAACGTTAGATATTAACGAATCTTGGGAGTATGTGAGCTTTAGGTCCAATAAATTGAAAAACATGAGAAATATGGGCAAAGCCGATTTATGATTATATGGCAGCTCTATGATATAGAAGTCCGTTCCTTATGAAATTTAGTGGAGCGGCAGACAATACCGAATCTTAGGAGTATGTAAGCTTTCATGTTTGAAAACCGAAGAATATAGACAAAACGACTTTTGGTTATATGACAGCTGTATGATATAGTAGTCTGATGCTTATGAAATTTGGTGGAGTGGTAGATAAAAAAGAATCTTGGGAGTATGTAAGCTTTGAGTCCAGGAAAGAGGGACAGACAGACAAGCATGACTCCTGACCGATCTGAATGTTACTTTAGGGGGTCTACGACGTTTCCTTCAATGCATGACATACTTCTGGACAAAGTGAGTATTCTATTTTCTTCGAAAAGTGTATAAAAATTTCATTCCTTCAGATTTCTCTCAGTGTAGACTTTCATATGGTTTTACTGTTTGGGGGCATAGCCGAAGCATTTTTCTACTTACATTTGAAATTAATATGTCATTGTGCAAAAGTGTTTGGCAACCGAAGTTGTAAAATTCAATTTGCACAATTTTTTCCTTATTTTCCTTTTTTCCATCCATATTTTCTTTCCTACCCCTGGCTCTCTGCCCCTCTCTGTGCTTCTCAGTCGTTTGACTGCATTCGCTAACGACAAGCAAACAACTAACGAGATTTGCATATGGATGCGAGTGAGTCCTAACACTTACGGGTCTATCATATATATATATATATATATATATATACACATATATACTGATTCGGATTCGTATTTCACGCATCATAATTCCCAAACTCAATTCCCACAACGCCATAATCAACTGACAAGTCGGGAGAAGCATAAAAAAAATGAATTTGTAGCAAAATTTTTGTACAAAATTAAAACGAAAATTGCATAAAAATATAAAAACTTCGAAATCAGCAGAGCAAATGGAGCGTATGTGCCACAGCATGGGGAACATTTGGGGGGAGTTTTGGATGAAGCATTGCTTGGGCTATGACTTGGAGTTTCCCTCCTCCATTTCCACCTCCTCTTTTACTCGTTAACAGTCACTTGAGGTTTGTCGCAAATCGTTTTGGTTAGTTTGTTAAGTTTGTTTAGTTTGTGCAAATTTCGATAGAACTTTTGAGCTTGTTTTTCGGCGATTTTGATTCAGTTTCATTAGCTGCTTTTGCAGTTATTTGAGAAATGTTTAGATGGTTTTTATTCGACAAACAGGGGAATTTAGAAAGTACTACCAAACAGTTCAATTTTTCTGGTTTTTTTCTGGTTTTGCTAGTTAGATCCTAAAAGTCATTGGCTTCAGAGAGAGAGCGTGGCCCGATAACTCCAAAATATCGCTCGGAAATAGCATTGTGCGAAACTATACTTTTAATTATTAATATAACTATAAATAATTTGAAAGTATGTAATGCATTCAAGGAATAGTCGTAGATCCCCTAAAGTTACATTCAGATCGGTAAGGAGGATTGAGTCATGCCCTTCTGTCTGTCTGTCCCTTTCCTATGTTTTCCAACGTATGGGACTCAAAGCTTACATACTCCCAATATTCTTTTTTATCTACCACTTCACCAAGTTTCATAAGCATCAGACTACTATATCATACAGCTGTCATATAACCAAAAGTCTTTTGTCCATATTCTTCGGTTTTCAAACATGAAAGGCTTACTTACTCCTAAGATTCCGTATTGTCTGCCGGTCCACTAAATTTTATAAGGATCGACTTCTATATCATATAGCTGCCATATAAACATAAATCGGTTTTGTCCATATTTCATATGTTTTTCAACTTATTGGACTTAAAGATCACACGCTCCCACGATTCGTTAATATCTAACGTTATACCAAATTTCGTATTGATCAGATTTCTATATCATATAGTTACCATATAACCAAAAATCGGTTTTGTTCATATATCCCATGCTTTCTAAGGCATTTCACTGAAAGCTTACATACTTCTAAGATTCGTTATTATATACCGCTCCAGCAAATTTCATAAGAATCGAACAACTATATCATATAATCAAAAGCCGGTTTTGCCCATAAGTCCCATGATTTTCAACGTATAATTCACATACTCCCAAAATTCTTTATTATATACATCTACTCCAAATTTCATAAGGATCAGACTGCTATATCGTATAGCTGCCAAATAACCATAAACTGGGTTTTCACAAATTTCCCATGTTTTCTAACGTATTGGACTGAAAGCTTACATAATCCCAGTATTTCTTGTCATCTACCACTCTATCGAATTTTACAAGGTTCGGACTTCTATATCATATAACTGTCATATAACCAAATCCAATATTTGCCCATATTTCTCCAGTTTTCCAACGTATTTGACAGAAAGTTCATATGCTCCCAAGACTCGTTATTATCTACCTCTATCTTCGAAAAGAGTATGAAATCTTCGGTGCGCCGAACAAGGTAAGATCTTGTTTTATTTTTAGTTCTCATCTAATATTCCCCACAAATAAATTAATTTTTTGCCTCGCTTAATTTGTATTACTTTTGGTCTGGCATAAATAAGCAACACTTAGCAGACTCTGTTATTATTATCAATTTGAGGAGTCAACCTATTCCCCAATTTCCCAGTTTCTCCTGCTCCCCCGCTTCTAATTGCATGCAGACCGCAGAGATGCCTCATTAAAACTGACTGTGATATGCCTCATTAACTGCGCATAAAATCAACTCAAATTGTGCCTACCAAAACCCCTACTAAAGTCCCCCCTAGAACACCATATACCACCCACACACACCTATGCATAATGCTTGATTCCTGGCGTTTTCCATTCGTTTCGCTTCGATTTGATTCGATTTGCAAATTGCAATTGAAACTGAATTCAATTCGGGCCGCGTTTACTGTTTACCAGAATCATTAAGCATTTGGTCCCCCCCCCCCATACAAAAACCATATCCGATGCCAGAATCGGAGAAGCATCATTATATGCCTTCAATATTTCCAATCTAAAAGCGTCCCCCCTCTGCCAAACAGCCAACCAAGCATAGCCCAATCAGGGTCAACTCAGGCAATGGTCCACTGACGGGGGCTGTGGGGAAGTTGGGAAATCGGGGGGAACGTAGTTATAGGTTAGTTTCGGGGGGGCAGCTGTCCCTGTTGCACGCACATGTGTCCACACTGGGGTTGTTTGTGCAACTGCTGCTGCTGCCCAGGGCACACAATGTACATATATATATATCAGATATATATCTGATATTTTTCTATATATTTTTTTGATATTTATAACAATATTTTTTCTAGCTTTGTTCATATTTCTTTGCTGATTTTTGCAATCATCATCGGGGCCTGGCCCCTCCCAGTTAATTTATCTGCTCTCGCTCTCTCTCTCTCTCTCTCTCTCTCGCTCGCTCACACACTCCCTCTCTCACTCTTGCGGTTCTCTTCCTTCTCGCTCACACTTGCAGTGTTCCTATGCTGCTCTCTCTTTCATTTGGCATGCGCTCTCATTCACTCATTCGCCCTTTTTTTCATTCATTCATTCATTCATTTTCATTTTATGAATTGCATTTGCGCTCTCGCCCCTCGCACTCTCTCGCTCTGACACATGCTCTCTCCCTCACACACACACGCACACACGCTCTCCCTCTCCCTCTCTCTCTCTCTCTCACCTCTCTCTCTCTCTCTCTTCAGCAGAAGCGTCCTGTATATCCTGGCTTCCTGTCCATTCATTTGGCTGCGATAGAGTAGGAAGCCATTATAAAATTTTCCTCTTTGCTTTCGGGCATAAAACGCTGATTACTCGATTTGCCGCCCCGTTTTTTGCCGCCCCTCCCCTCCTCTCATCCCTATTTTGCACAGGATATTGCATTATCCTTGGCAGTCGGTGGTTGTTGTGCCTGGCCTGGCCAGGATGCTACTGGCTACTGGCTACTGACTGACTGACAGGCTGGAGCAATTTGTATTATCAGAAATTACTAATTCCCTGGCCCATTTTTATATAGTCCTCCCAAAGTCCTGGCAACAAGGACTCGACTCAAGGACTCTGTCAAGCACATCCACACAAACACTCACACAGTCCGTCGCAGTTCTGTCTAATCGCACACTTATCACATCAGCCCATACTTGAGGCAATCCAAACCTAATCTAATTTCATCTAATCTAATCTTTGGGCTTATTGTGGTGAAATTTTGGGGAAATTTAATTTGCACAAAAACAATGGGAATTTTTGGGTTTCATTTCATATTGGAAGATAGCCGGAATTCTCGAACCTTTCAGTATTGGCTGGAAAAAAGCTAATTGACTTAACTTATCGTAACACAGTGAAAATTTCCCAGCTGTTGATTTTCATTAGGTATTTTATTACCTGTGTTCCATTTTGATCTTGAGGGAATCCAAACCTAATCTAATTTTATCTAATCTAATCTTTGGGCTTATTGTGGTAAAATTTTGGGGAAATTTTATTTGCACAAAAACAATGGGAATTTTTGGGTTTCATTTCATATTGGAAGATAGCCGGAATTCTCGAACCTTTCAGTA
>JBANCY010000205.1:0-24886 GCA_037040045.1 Phorticella flavipennis | reverse complement strand
TTGGCTGGAAAAAAGCTAATTGACTTAACTTATCCTAACACAGTGAAAATTTCCCAGCTGTTGATTTTTATTAGGTATTTTATTACCAATATCCTCAATTTTGATCTGATCTACTAATCGCACACTTATCACATCAGCACACACTTGAGGCAATCCATACTAATTTCATCTAATCTAAACGAATCTAATCTTTGGGCTTATTTTGGGCTTATTTTTATCGACAACTTCCCAAAAATACACATAAATTCGCAATCCTTCATTATTTAGAACTTCGTTTCTGGCGGAAATAAAGCCCATTGACTAATTCTATTACAGTGAAAATTTTTATTTTGATTTCTCATTCCATTTCAAAATTATATGATAATATCATAAGACAATTCTGAAAGTTCCAGGATGACAGAATCAAAAATTATAAGATTTAGAGTAACCGAACATGGGTCTAAATGACGAATGGTAAAAAAATGGATTATAACCTGGCGCCTAAGCTATTGGAGCTAGAGACACCCAATTTAGAAACATCTTTTCCTATGTCCAATTGTAGCTATGGACCTTAAGCTACTATAATAAATTAAGAGAATACTTTTAATAAAATTATATGATTAGAGCATTATCGTTTCTTCAAAGCTTCGGTTGAGGCTACTTATAATCTGATGTGAAATATTTATAATCTTAGTGTGGGCCTCGGTGGACCAATGGACAGCTCATATCGATAGGCATGGTCCTCCTAGAAAAAACTAGGTTGTGGCGTACAATTTGAAATTCTCCCACCTAAAAACAGTTCTTCAGTGAAGGAAGCAGAAATAAAGGTAAATAGTTCTTCAGGCTTTGACCCGATAGGGTTGTTATGGCCATATAATAATAATAATAACTAGTTAGTGTTAGGCTAGAAATAGGTTAGTTATTTAGAAATATTTAATTCGGGAGAAGATGCGCAACATTTATTGGTAATTATAGCTCGATCTAGAATCTAGACTGTAGATTGACCTTTAACAGTTGTTATAGATAATGATCTTACAGCGTCAAAACATTAGAAACAACAGAAGAGATTAGTGAAGCGAAAATTTAAGACGGGGAGAAGACCATATAGGAACTTATTTAGTAATAAATAAATTGTTTTAATCTATAGATAGATTCCTGTATATAAACGATGTAAAATTACAAATCTATTCTATAAGATAACATAATATGAAAAACCAACATTCAATTTTCGAGGAGAACCAAACACTGATTAAATTAGATATAATCCTGTATACTGAATTCTACAGAAATCATCTTCGGTATCTTATATAAAAATTTTAAGGTGGAAGTTTTCACCTGCAGAGCTTTTTGGTATATTCGTATTTTTAGATCGTCTTCAAGGGAACTTCAGTTCCCCAAGACGAGCCAAAAAACCTATTCTGGATTAAGATAGATTCTTATATATAAAGGATGTAAAATTACCAACTATTTTTGAGATATTAAGAGATCTATTCAATAAGATAACATAATATGAACAAACAGCATTGAATTTTCAAAGATAAAGAAACTCTGATTACATTAGATATAATCCTGTATACTGAATTCCACAGAGATCATTTTCAGTATCTTTGAACATCTTCAGGTGGGAATTTTCACCTCCAGAACTTTTCAGTTTTCCAAAGAGGAGCCATTAAAATATTATTTCCTTTGATCCGCCTTTGACTAGTCTCAAAATGGCCGCTGGCTATTGCCGTGCACCTTTTTGTGTGTGTTTGCCTTTTCACTGCCCCACCGCGTTCCCACTTGCCACCAACTGCCTGCTGCTTGCCACCAACTGGCGTGTGTGTTGCATGTGCTGCGGGGCATGGCAAATGAATTGCTAAAAAGTGCAATAAGATGCAAAGAAGCAGTTGCATGTGGCATGTGGCAAGTGGCGAGTGGCAAGTGGGGGGAGGGTAGGACGGTAGGGCGCTTGGGCTGTAGTGTGTGCTCGTCCAGGCACGTGTGTGTCCTGCGGGGCCGACAGAGTGAGGGGGGAGTGTTCCATGTGCTCTGCCTCAAAGGCAGCTCCTCTCAAAGTAAAATGCAAAATAATTGTTTATGGTGTTTTAACAATTTTGCGCACAAAACGTCTTTGGTAAAAAAAGGGAAAAGTCTGTGAAATGCGAAACATATAACAATTATAGGCACAGTGGGATGAATATCAAGAAGGAAGGAAGGAATATCTTCGGCGCGTCCAAGATTTCATACTCTTTTCGAGGATAGCGAAAGATAATAACGAATCTTGGGAGTATGTAAACTTTCAGTGCAATACGTTGAAAATCATGGGATATATGTGCAAAACAAATTTATGGTTGTAAGGCAGCTATATGATATAGATAGCCGATCCTTATGAAGTTTGGTGCAGCGATAGATAATATCGAATCTTGGGAGTGTGTGGACTTTCAGTAAAATAATTTGGGAAATACGGAAAATATGGGCAAAACCGACTTTTGGTAATATCGCAACTATATGATATAGAAGTCCGAACCTTATGAAATTTGGCGGAGCGGTAGATAATAGCGGATTCTAAAGGTTTGTAAGCTTTCAGTCCAATAAGTTGAAAAAAAGGGCAAATTTGGGCAAAACCGACTTTTGGTAATATCGCAACTATATGATATAGAAGTCCGAACCTTATGAAATTTGGTATAGCGGTAGATAATAACGAATCTTGAAAGTTTTTAAGCTTTCAGTCCAATACGTTAAAA
Source organism: Phorticella flavipennis (assembly GCA_037040045.1). NCBI lineage: Eukaryota > Metazoa > Arthropoda > Insecta > Diptera > Drosophilidae > Phorticella > Phorticella flavipennis. The sequence goes on along the minus strand of JBANCY010000205.1, from coordinate 22,181 downwards.
AACACGTGAAATATGGTTAAATTCGATTTATGTTTATATGGCAGCTATATGATATAGTGATATGATCCGACCAGTTCCGACAAATGTGCTGGCGCATAACAAAAGAAGGTTATGTGCCAAGTTTCATTAGGATAGCTTAAAAACTGAGGTATTTATTTGGATTCATACAGACGGACACACGGGCGGATGGACGAATAGCCATGGTTCAATCGATTTCCGTACTCCTGAACATTCTGAGTGTCACTTTTGAGTATAAAAATTTAAAAAATAAAATAAAAAATAATACAAGCTTGACAGCGGTGGGATTCGAACCCACGCCCTTGACGGACTGGTGCCTAAAACCAGCGCCTTAGACCACTCGGCCACACTGCCTTGCGGAATTTGATCTGCTTAACAAGATTCTTCTGACACGATCAAGGAGAATTCTACTTATACACAGTGAAAACTTATACTTGGAATTCTTCCCAAGAAATGCTTGACGCACTTGAAACTTATAAATTGGGAATTATTACTAAACTCTAGAGATCAGATATTGTTATATGTGTATTATAAATGACATTTTCATTGGATTGGATTGACGTTGGGTTTTACATTTAGATCATTTTATCTGATATAATTAAATATTTACGCAAATTGCAGCTTTATAGAGCTGTTTTTCTAACCGCAAATGGAGACTATGTTGCAACCTGATCGGTATATTGTATACTTAGGCAAAATATAGTTTATAAATGATTTGACGATTAAACAGTCTCATATTTTAGCTAGATTTCCCTAAGAACTTACCAAAGCCACATAACGTCAACGATATTTTAAAAATTTATGACCAAAGGCATATGCCCTAAGCATACAGTTGTTATAGAAATTCTTATCGGAAGAAATGGGAATTTCGTCATATATTTGAGTAATATTTTCTTCGGATGAAACCTTTTAGATTAAAACAAATTATTATTCATATAATATACATAAATTTATTTATATAAGGGGCCTCGGTGGTTGCGAGTTCGAGTCCCGCTCATGCCTTTAGGCATGACCCTCCTAGAAGAACTAGGTTGTGGCGTAGGATTTTAAAAAAACCACCCATGTAAAAAAAATAGTTCCTCAAGTGAAGGAAGCAGAAATAAAGCCAGCTTTTGAACCCGAAAGAAGGGTTTTTTATATAAATCAGACTCTATAGTCTTCCAAACGTTTCTATTTTAGATAGGTTTTCTTAAAAACTTACGAAAATCGCATAATATCAAATTGATTTAAAAACTTTACTCCAAAAAGGAAATGCCTTAAGTTTGCAGTTGTTCTAAAAATTTGTATCTGAGAAAAGGACTTTAACCTTAAAATTTCGTCACGTAAAAATATGTCGGTGAAAATCCAAGTGAGTGCTTACCATAAGCAAGTGACAATTTTGATAACCTCTCCATTATAATCAGTAATTTGATCAAAACCAATTATTTGAAGCAATTTTATAGGTAGAATCATGAAATTTCGTACAGAGGTGCAATTAGAAAATATTTAAAGATTTGCCAAGTCGATCACTAAAAATTCCACATAGAGAAGATATCAAACTTGGTCAAGACTTTTCGGGTCTAGGCCACTTACGATTGTTTTTAAGTTTATCGACTCAATTGTAGACCTTTTCCAACTTATCTCAGTTGTGAACTGCGTCAAGTATTTCTATAACCTCAACGGAATCAGATGGTATTATAATTCTGAGAATTGCGAATAGAACGATAAATGAATAATTTATAGGAACAATTATTGTAAACTCTATGTTAAGCAATACTTATTATGAGTTATATTTCGATTTTAGATTTGATATACTTTTCGAATTTTTTTCCGAAGACAAATAGAGTTTCTAAGATTCAAAAGATCTGTGTTCGTGTTTTTGATAGTTTCATAAAGATATGTGTTAGTGATTCTCTATGTAGAAGCGGTATTTATAGGAGACTGCAAGGATTAGGATTTTTAGAGTTAAGATTTGAAAAGCTGTTTGAATTTTTGAAAAGCTATTCAACTTTTTTAAAAATTTCAGAATAAACTGTGTTTGTTTTTCTCTGGGAAGTCAACATGAGTCCCCGAGGAATCAGGAAATTCATAATTTCTCAAAAAATGGTAGACTTTATGATAGACTTAGTCCCACTGTGCCCGGCCATGTTTCTTTGCAGGAAAAACGCCAAGGAAATACGCATGTGTCTCTTTCGGTTGGGAGGGATGAGGAATCAGGTGCAGCTGCCGGCTGTTGGGGGTAAACCAGGAAGCGTCTCATTATAAAGCCAACCGACTGATATGCTCCTCCCCAGACACTGCACCCCCATACCCCCCTACCGTGCACACGTACACCAATGGACGTCGTTATTCTTAATTTATAAAAGTGTGCGAGATGCAATGGGTTCCGCAATGGTACTCGAGAGCGTCTTCTGAATATGCATGAAACTGAAAGGAATTAAATTTCCGCCAGTTCCAAGGATCCCCGCCGCTCCCTCCTTCCTTCGCTAACCAAGCCAACGTTTGCCATAATGAAATGTAACCGAATAACGAACCAACCAAGCGCAACCGACGCGTCGGTTATGAAAAGCCTCGCAGTTGGTAAACCCTCCGAGTCCAAACCCCAAACCCAATCCTAACTCCCAACTGCGACCATCTTAATGCAATGTTAAGCTTCCTCTTTTCCGCATTGCCCCATCCATTTCCTCCTCGTCCTGTGTCCTTTGTGGCAACGTCAACGTCAGCGTCTGCTTTATAATTTGCATATGCATTAATATGCTTCAAGCATCCGTATGAATAACTCAAATAACTCAAAGAACTCACAATTTTTTATCTTCTTTCAGCTTTACGCTAAAGTCTGAGTGGCACATAGGATAGTTTCTTGAGTCTAATGGAGTATTGAAACTTTGGGAACATGTTTTATGGAGTCTTTACGAAATTTGATAAATAAAGATATATTGAAGCCCGATCCTTTTGAAATTTTATTAAGCTATAGATAATGAAGAAACTTAAGTTTTTGTAAAATTTCAATCGATAAGCTTGAGAAATAAGGGCAAAATCAACATTTAATTGACAGCTGTATGATATGTGTGTCCGATCGGCCTGGTTTCGGGAAAATCTACTTAAATCAAAAGCTAAGGTATTAGCTTGCATACTTTCAGATGGATATACGTATAGACAGACGATAATCGGATCAATCGGTTGTTTCCCTCCTGGCTTTTCTAGAGGTAACTTTTGTAATAAGTATGGAAGTTCTTCAACAATCCTGAATACCTTTAAAAAAATAGTTCTAATAAGTGAAGTTCTAGAAAATTCCATGCAAAATTTAAGATTTTTTAAAACACCCGATCGACATTTCCCTGCATTTTGCCTCGTAACATCCATACCATATTAAATATTTTAAATGAGAGGTAAATTCTCATTATCTTAATATTGTGGCACGAATAGGAAAATTTCAGGAAAAGAATCTTAAAATTGGGAACTGTAAGATTTTGTTAAAAATACTATGATCCATAACCAAGTATATGAAGGAGAAAGAGGCAGGTTTACACCAAAACATATTCTTTTTGCTTTAATATCGGTAAGATATCATCATTCCAAGAAGACTTATTTCTAAAAAGTTTCTAAGGATATAATAAAATGTTATTTCTTCTACCGAAAATGTTCTTTTTTCTCTGGACACATTAATGGAATATCTTCTGTAACTAGGAAAATTTGGATGGATATATCAAACTTATTTTTAAAATTTAAAGATTCAAAGGATATAATACAATGTTATTTCTTCTACTAAAAATGCTCATTTTTCTACGGAGACATCATCAATTGTATATCTTCTTTAAATAGGAAAATTTGTGAGAAAATGTGTATCAATTAAAGAATTCTGATGAATATTTCCCAACTTAAATAAAGGCATTTAGTCAACATAGAGACAAAACAATTTTAGAAGAAGGGCTAGGTCCAAGCTAGGCTCCCTATTTTCATCTTAACTCTGCCCAAGCGTTTTCCAATATTTTTCATAATTGTAGGACAATTTTATATTCTACTTAACGATTAAAAAGCCTTGAAAAACTAGGACTTTTCCGAAATTGTGGTCGACCCATAAGAGCTGAAAAAACAAAAGTTTATCAAAACTCACAGATGATAATTTAAAATCAGTTTCTTAAAAGCAAGTTTGACAAAATAATGTTATCATCTCTATAATCACAGGTATCTCTAGCACCCAACATACCCTATAATTAGTTCTGTTAGTTGAGTTAAGTGTTTTGGGCCAGGCAGTTGGGGTTCCTCCACAGATCTCTTACTTTGAAGTGGATTCTAATGCACAGCTTGGACGGATTTTGGGGCCGTTTTTCATTTTCTATTTAACTTTGGCGCTGAAGCGTAAAACCCTGCTCTTTGAATGTGTCTGAGGCCCTGTGAGTCTTTTTTGTTTTTGTTATTTTTTTGGGTTGCCTCGTTGCCCCGTTGAGAGTAAAAATAATAAAAGAAAACAGATCTAAAAGCTAAAAGCTAAAGCTCAAAACTGAAGAAAGTTGCACAATTACAAAGGGCGAGTTGGCAAAAAGGCGCATCGTTTACACATTTCATATGCATGGGGCCATCAGCCATGAACCAATCTCTTTTGAAGTCCGCAAATTATGTGGGATGCGGGCCTACAGACGGTAGGGCTGTGGCATGTGGCAAGTGGCAAGCGTTTGCGCTGGGAATTGGGCGACGTCCATTGCATAAGAAGTGAAAAGTAATAGGTATCAAGACATGAAGTAGTAAGCATGACTTGTTTATGACCTCTAAAATTTGGTGTTATTTGACCGGCAATGCGTTGAAATGTAAAGTTTTTAGCTTCCAAGGAACTCAGAAGCCTGCATACCAAATTTCAGAACATTTTAGGTAAGGATAGCAGAGTTACATGGGTACATTTGACTAGGCTTATGCTAAGTTTATGCTTATAGCTAAAAAATATAGAAAAATTGTCAGCTAATATTAACTATTTTATAGTCAGAGCTGACATAGCAGACTGTTGCTAATTTTGTATTATTATATAATTGTTTATATCCTCTAAGACTCTATGTTATTTGACTGGCAATGCGTTGAAATGTAAATTTTTTAGCTGCTAAGGAACTCAGGAGTCTGTATACCAAATTTCAGAACATTTGAGGCAAGAACAACTGAGTTACATGGGTATATTTGACTAGGCTGCACTTTTAATGCTTTTAGCTGCAAAATATACAACATGTTTGGACTAATATTGACTATTTTTGAGTCAGAGCTGACACAGCAGACTGTTGCTAACTTTGTGACCAACTACAATTTTTACAGGGTATCTCGAAAAATCAGCGCTCGAGTGACGCTGAACAAACAGTTGCCATGGAGAATGGCGAATGCTTTATTTTAATTTGAATTTGAATTTGAGTTTCAGTTTTGGATTTGCATTTCAAAGGGCAGCCAAGGCTCTCAAAGACCGCCCACAATACCAACAATGGCTGACTTTGCCCGGGCCAAGAAAAATGCAAAAACAAAAAAGCCGAAAATGAAAAGAAATGTAAAAATACAAAAAAAAATGAGGAAAATTTTCAGTCTCCGACGCCCTTTTGGATTGTCAAATCAAACAATAAACTGCACTCGAGCACAGCTCGGGCTGTTCGGGCCGAGGAGGGGCCCAATGTGGCAATGTGGGGGGAACATGGGGTGTATCAATGCCAAGTTGGCCATATTTGGACGCCATGCTGGGTGCCTTAATTCGATCAAAGGAAGCTGCAGGTCGTAATGGCTGCATGCGTTACAATCCACTTCAGTCCCCTCCACTCCACGCCACTCCCCGCCCAACTTGGTCCTGAATGGCGCTTGGCACGCCCCCCTTAACGCCCGCTGCTCGCCGGCGACAAAAGAGTTTTTAACCCTTGTGGAACTGCGTTTCGAGTGCATTGTTGAGATTATAAAAAATTGTTGCCTAAATGATTTCTAATGAGAATCCGGTATAAATCTGGAATCGGAGTGGCAAAAAGAGGTAAAAATTGCAAGAAATGCCAAAGGGTTGGCTCGAGTGTGGCAACGCCCCAGGTGGCAACTTCAGCTGCCAGCGTTGCCAGCTATTTCAAGTGCAATGCCAACTCATCAATTATGCAACTAAATAGTCATCATTGCGGGCAGGAGGTCCATGGGAAAATCAGGCGAAACGGGAAAACTCCAGGAAAAACTCTATAAGCGTACTGCAATTCTTGCACCTGATGAGAGTATTATCATTACAGTTTGGCTTCTAGTCAATGAAAATCAATGGAAAATCATCATAATCAAAGTTTAAACACCCTCTATTATAACATATCCGCTCATTTTAGGCGCCGGTTGGACGTCTTTTATTTTCCATGTTTTTAAAGCCATAGACTTTAAGTTTAACACTGATTTGACATTCTTTATTGCCTATCATTCCACCAGATTTCAAAAGAATCGGCCTATAAACACAAAAGTTATGCCTTTCTAACTAATCTATACCATATTGTTCTTCTTTTACTTTTATACAAAGACCAGCTTTTGTGTTCCACAATGTTTAGTTTGACTCTTAACTATTGCTTCACAAAATTTCAGCAGAATGGGATTACTATATCTTATAGTTCACATACAACTAAAAGTCGGTTTTGCCAGACTTCTCGAGATATTTCGATTAAATTTAACACATTTCATAATTATATATTGCTGTACCTATTTTCAAAACTATCGGACTATATCATATAGCTGTCATTCACCTAAAGGACTTGTGTTCTGAAATTTTCCATGTTTTCTCAAGTAATTGATTTTAAATCTTACTCATACTTAAGTATCTTTAATGCCAAGCTATTCATCAAATTTCAAAACGATCATCTAGTATCTTTAATATCTACCACTTCTTTAAATTTCATAAGGTTTGGGATCTTATCTTGTTTATATATACAACTGCAAGTCGATTTTGTTTATATTCTTTATATTTTTTAAGCTATTACCTTTTAGTTTAACGCACTTTTTGGAATCTTTCTTGTCTATATTTGCATTAAATTCGAAAAGGATCGAACATCTTTATATAATGTAGCTGTCATATAACTAGAAGACATTTTCCTACTATTTTCCGTATTTTTCAAGTTATTGCTTTTATATTTAACTCGTACTTAAGTTTCTTAATTGTCTAAAGATTTACTTAATTTCAAAACGATCGGACTACTATAATATTTAGCTGCCATACAGCTGAAAATCGGCTTGCCCATATATACTCCAGTTTTCGCGTTATTGGTTTGAAATTTCACAAACACTTACGGTTTTATATCATCTCAGGCTACACCGAAGTTCATTAAGATCGTACAACTGTAACATATAGCTGTCATATAACTAATAGTAAGCAGATAAAAATAGTTCTTAAATAAGCTTTCGTGGGCAATACTATTCTTATATATAAAATACTAGAGACAAAAGCTTATAAGATTCTATACAGTTGGTTTTTAGATATTTGATTCGACTTAAAAAAGAACCTTAAAAGTTCGAGGATTTTAGTAAAAATTAAAAAGAAGTTGTTCTTTCTCTATGTTCCTTTAGACTGATTAGGCCTTAGGATATTGAAAACATGACGATATTATAATCAAAATCTCTTAAAAAAGTATATGCTCACAGAGTCCATCTATAAGAATGAAATTTGCTGTGACAGCTGCCCCATCTTCAGGGGGTATTCAAGTGATTCACTTTACGTGTTCGATGAAAATAAATTTGATTTACTTGTGTCTCGGACTGATTGCCACTTCCTGTGCCGAAGCGACGCCATTTTGAGCCCACTCTCTAACGGCACTCGTCTGGCAGCCCAATCAAACAATCGACATCAATCATAATTTTCGCTATTTTCTTGTTACATTGATTACATTTATTCTATTTATTCCATTTATACCATTTATTCTGTTTATTCCCTTCCATTTTTTCCCCTCGCTTTGCTCTTTTTATACAATTTTCGTATTTCTCAAGCTGTTTTCCAGGGAATTTTCCTATTTTTTTTTCTCTCCTCCGACGCCGCTTGCCGTGCAGCTCCTTGATGTCCTTAATCCTTGTCAACAGAGGCAGAGACATATACACATCTTCCCCTGTGTCTTCCCTTGTGTCTTCCCCTGTGTCTTCCCTTGTGTCTGCCCCGCTCTCTACCCACTCACTCCCTGCTTGTTAGAGCTAACAATGGGCTGTATGTCCTGTCCGTCCCATTGTCCTGTCCGTCCTCGGCTGCTCCTTTCGCCTCGTCGCCTTGTCGCCTGTCAGATTTAGCGCTCATTTGTGGTGGGAAAATTGTCATAATCTTTTGACGTGCGCTACTATCTTCCCCCGCACCGCACAGCCAACCCCTCGCATCTCATTTCCCTACCCCTATTTTCTTTTGTATTTTTTCCGCTTTCCTTGATTTTCCTCCTGATTTTTTTTCCCTCTCTTATTATTATTTTCTTTTTCCAACTCAGTTGCTTTAGCGCGTCCTTTGATACTTAATAAGAACTTCTCTTTTGGCACCTTTTTCTTGGCGATTTACACCAGCCCCCACCAGCCCCCTCAGCACTACCAAGTTTTGGGTTTTCCCTTCATTTACATCCCACAGCTACCCAAGATTCACTCAAAAGGCATATCAATTTACGATTCATTAAAATTTCATGGCAAAGCAAAGAGCGCACATCAAGCAATTAGCGCAATTATCGCTTCAATTCGCAGCGAAAAGTTAAGATTAAAGATGACAAAATTCGAAAAAAATAACTTTAAAAATCTTCATACTACTGGAACCATGTGCAATTGGCATTCCGAACTTTGTTATACGTACAAATTGGATAACAGATGAGATCTGAGTTGTGTTGGGGAAGATAAAAAGGGGTTTCCTTAGGGAATATCAATTGAATTGCAAAAATTGAATAAAATTATGTTATATACATTGTAGATGGATTTCTAGTATTGTTCTGTCAAGCAATTTGAGGCATTTCCGATATAAATCGGTTGAGTTTTGACGAATTTATGTCTAGTGGAAATCTAATACGGAGATGTTTCGAAAAACCCAAATTATCTCCACAACAAACATATGTTCGAAAAGCTGATTTTGGTACAGAATGAATCTCGTTCATATTCTGCTCATTTTGAGGTATTCCTTGAGTTTTGCTAAAGTTATGACAGGTGGAAATATAGGAAGGAGACTTTTACGAAAAACCAATATAGCTCCAAAACATATATTATTTCAGAAAATGGAATTTTTTGAAATACGGATTTGGATGCAGAAAAAAACTGTTTTATAGTATATTCCGCGCATTCTCCATATAAAACGGATGATTTTTGGCAAAGTTAAGGAAGATGGAAGATTGGTTGATTGGAGACTTTTTACGAAAACCCAATTTATCTCCGAAACATAAGTTTATGATAATGGAATTTTAATACAAATCCTATACCCTTTATATTTAAGTATATATGAGGTATTTCCGATTCTATTCGGATGAGTTTAGGCAAAGTTATGTCCATTGGAAGATGAAAGTTACTTTTTGACTGACCCTAAATTTTAGGAAAAATTAAATCATCTCCAAAACAGAAAATGTGATATTTATGCAGAACTAATCTGGCCTTTATTCTTCGCATTTTCAGGTATTCCCGATATAAATCGGATGAGTTTCGTTAAATTTATGTCCAGTGGAGGTCCAGGACGGTGACTTTTAAGAAAACACAAATCAACTCCAAAACTCCAAATATTTTCGCTTCAAATCAGATACGTTTTGGAAAGGTTATGCATGTGGATGGTTGAAACAAGCCCAAAGTTTTTTGAAAAAAAAAACTCTTAATATCTGCGAAATATAAGTTTCTTACCAAAGGTAGAACCAATCATGACTATATTTGCTCGCCTTTTGTCGTATTCCCGATTCAAATCCAACGAGTTTTGGCAAAGTTATGTCATGTGGGATGTCTAAGGAGAAGTCTATTTCGACATACCCATCATTTTTATCCTCACTGTTTATCGCCCAACTTCTTTCTGTTCTAGAGTCCTTCGAGCTATTATCTGGCTATAACAATCGGGTCACAGCCTAATGCATTATTTGCTTTTATTTCCGCTTCCTTCCCTGAAAAACTTCGCATTTTTCTTCACCCAGAAAGAAATACCAATATATGTCAAGTTAAAAATGAAATACAGAATACACCTCTTAACAAGCATCATTATGAAGACAGAGAAACCACACACTCCTGAATCATTGTGTGTATGAATCGAAGGTGCGTGAGGACGGACGAGTCTTTTAATCTTTTAAGGATTCGATTCGATTCCTTTAGATTCGATTCGGTTCGGTTCGATTCCTTTCGATTTGTTTTTATTTCATTTGCACGCTTCGCTTGGCAAATCACCTGCGCATTATATATGCAAATGGGATATTCATTGGTGTATTTAACGTTAATCGGCATAAAAATATAATGATTGCATAATGCATAATGCCGTTCAATGAGCGATTTGTCAAAGTGGTATGGGGGGGACTTGGGCTCGGGCTCGGGCTTCAAGGGGCGCGCACGCTCATCTTCGGCTCAATTCGAGTGGAAAACGAATACGTAATGCCAGGTCCAGGTCCGAGAGTTGTGCGAAAGCTTTGTTCTTGCTCAGGAACTGTGGATGAGATAGGGTGCACGAGGGGAGAACCATTTGGATCAGTTTGGATGAAAAACACATTTGTTGGCTCCATTAGATGAAATTCTATGATTTAACGAGGCGCCATTTTGTTGGGTAGCACAAAAAGGAAATGTTTTTGAGCTGTTTACCAGGTAACGCTTACCACAGACCCCCCCCGACCACTTCCCGGAAGCAAATGGGTTGCCTGATTGCGTCTCTAATTGCGCGTTTTGCGTGCTGTCAAAATACGCCAAATGTCATTTGAAATTGAGATTTGAAATGTGCTAGGGAAGTACCACTGGCTTAGGGGGTTACCGGGGAGTTCTAGCAGGACCTCATAGGGTAGACAGGGGCATCCTTTGTGTTAAATGCTCGCAAGATGGCGCAGCGTTTGTTATCCATTTTGATTATTGTGGCGTACTCCCTGGCATCGAGTCACTTCACTTGACGTAATTAAAACCCCAACCGTAACCAGAAGTTGTCCGGGCATCTTCTGTCTGGCTTTGTCCTTGCCAAACGGCACGAATGACATTTGCGCCAGGAAGCGGTTTTTTTTTTTTTTTTTTGCTTCACTCAAAATTGAAATCGGTTTTTGGAGCTGTGGCAAAATGCCTTTTGTATTAATTGAAATCCGATCATCAGCCATGACACGGGCAATCCCAGTGCGTCCCTGCCCCCACACATCTATACCCCTTTCCCGGCATATACCCCATAGTCATTGTCATTATCCTGGCTGGCTTTAGCGCTTCGCGCAATTTAATCAACTTGACGCGCTCTTCCTTAGCTCTTTTTTTCGATTCCTTTATCATTTTCTACTTCTTCTCCTTCTTCTTCCCAGTATTATCCTTTCGACTCTGTTCCCGTATCAATTACCAAATGTTTTGACAGCAATTGTCTAAATAGGTTACCCCTCAAGCGGCTCATCTGCCCTCTAATCGTGGCCGGCAAATGTCCTTTCTGTCTATGGGAATTTCATTTGGCAAACATTCAAGAAGGAACTAAAAATTCAGTATGTTAAGAAACCATTTCATATATCGATAAATTGTCAATCGATTACAATTATTATCGTTTATTTCAGCAATTGAAATTATATTTCTTTACATTTTATAGTCATACCAAAGAAATATGGTTATTTTTTTTTAAAAATCTAAAATTTTGATTGATTAATTTTAATTGATCATTTTGATCGATAATTTTTAGTAAATAAAGCAACATAACATTTAATTTATTTACATTTTATAGTCATACTAAAGCAATATGTTTGTTGTTTTTCAAAAAATCGATAGTCTTGATCGATAAATTACGATCGATATCGATAGATCGATAATTTAAGTTAATAAAGCGATAATATTTAATAAAATCATTATAACAAGATCTGTTTTATATTGCATATTTAAGTCAGGAGGAAGGCGGATATCATCATACAATAAAAAATCGGTTTTCGATATTTTATTAAGTTTTGGAGCTCGACGAAAATTCAAAAATTATATTAAACACATTTGCTTACATATTGAAAAAAATATAAAAAAAATTGGCTATTCAGCTTTATTTTGTACGCCATGTTTGCCACAAGCCCCTAGGAAAAATGAAATTATCGATAACAACAGGATTGCATAGTGTTACTGCTTACAAGATTAAATATTAGATTTCTGAACTCTTAAATTTATTTTTCCTAGATTTATTAGTCTCATAACTACATTGTCATTTGATGTATTATGACTTAATTCTTATCGATAGCACATGCAGTTCACATGGAATATAATAACTTAGTTATACAAAGAGTGAATCAAGTATTGATTTTTTACCTTAGAGTAGAGTACATCATTCCAAGCTAGTAACATTTCACTGAGCTTTTAATTGTTATCATCTTATATATTTATCGATGACATATTTATCGATTTTGCAATATTTGCAATCCAACGAATGCCTTAAGTTTAGTAAATTAGATCAACTAAGAGACGAAGCAATTAGCAATTTTTTACCTACTTATGAACCTTATAAAATTATCGATTACGGATTTATCGATTAGCAATATTGACAACAAATTCTGTTAGAATTGTAATATTTTACTTAGCTCTTATGTCTTAATATATGTATCTTAATTATTATCATCTTATATATTTATCGATGACATATTTATCGATTTTGCAATATTTGCAATCCAAAGAATGGCTTAAGTTTAGTAAATTAGATCAACTAAGAGACGAAGCAATTAGCAATTTTTTACCGACTTATGAACCTTATAAAATTATCGATTACGGATTTATCGATTAGCAATATTGACAATTAGACAACAAATTCTGTTAGAATTGCTTGAGTAAAATATATTTACAAATACCCGATTTTATCCAAGAATGAAACTTATATATTTATTGTTAGCATATTTATCGATTTGCAATTTTTTCAACTTAACAAATGACACAAACAAAGATAGTCTTTTTTTTAGCAATTATTATTATATATAGTATATTATATGGCCATAACAACCCCATCGGGACAACGCCTGAAGCATTATTTTCCTTTGTTTCTGCTTCCTTCATTGAAGAACTGTTTTACATGGGTGGATTTCAAGTCCTACGCCTCAACCTAGCTTTTCTAGGAGGGTCATGCCTATCGACATGTGTGGGATTCAACTCCACTGATCCACTGAGGCCCTTTTATTATTATATGACCTTAAGAACCCTATCGGGTCAAAGACTGAAGCACTATTTTCGTCTATTTCTGCTTCCTTTACTGAAGAGCTATTTTCAACTTGGGTGGATTTCAAGCAAGTTTTTCTGGGAGGCTCATGTCTATCGTCATGAACGGGACTCGAACTCGCACCTCTTATTCGGCGGGACAATGGGCTATCAACTGGAAACTAAAAGATGACACGCAAATTTGCTGAACGATAACATATTTATCGATAAAATTGAGTCTGAAGTTTTGTTGAGCTTGGATTGAAATACTCTTCTGTAACCAATTGCCAACCACTCGACCACAATACATGGTTATATCAAGCAGACCATCCATCCTCATAAGGCCCCCGTTCCAGCTGTATCCATCAATTGTCCCACTTAATATCCACATTATTATCCATTATGAAGTGACCATGTCCAGGGCTTGGGGAAATGTAATAATAATCCAAATAATTGACAAAATGTGCGACAAGATTGAATCATTTTTCCAATCAATCAAAAGTGCTAAACTTTGACTTGGGTTGAGGGGCGTCCGAGTGGGGTCTGGGGGAGGGGGCGTGTGTTGTTGTTGTTGTTGTTGTTGTTGATGATAATGAAGCAATCAATATCGTTGATGTTGCGCCTTTGGGAGGGGCAGCAGGGGATTTGGGCAGGAAGTGAACCTTCAGCATGTTGTTGTCGTTGCTGTTGATGAGATTATTATTATTTTTATTATTATTGTTATTATTATTTTGATTAGTAAGAGAAAAAAAGAGAGGAAAACAACAACAACAACAACAACAATTTGAGGCTCGTTAAAGTTGACACTTTCATTATGTTGGTCAACGCGAAATGGCGAACGTCAACAAATTGGAACAATTTCCCCCGTCTTTCGACCTGAAAGGCGTTAATGAGCGGAGGCAACAACAACTTAAGTGGGTTTCGGCTGTGCGACGACACAAGACGACTGCGAGATACTCTGTAAAATAATGCCAACCGGATTTGATAGATTTTCAAAGTTTGCTTGAAAGAACTGCTAAAGCTATGTGAATTATATTAGGGGTGTTCCATGTACAATTATTATTATTATATGGCTATAACAACCCTATCGGATCACAGCCTGAAGCATCTTCCTCTTTACCGAGGCTTTTGCTTTTTTCAATGAATATTTATATTTTTAAAAATGGGTGGATTTCAAGTCCTACTCCAAAAACGTAGATCCAAACTAGGAGGGTCAAGTCAAATGACCTGAGCAGGAATCGAACCTACTTCTCTTTGTTTGGAAAGCCAGTGCGCTATGCAGTGGCCTACCGAGACCCCTAATTCCATGTACAATAGGAAGAGAAATACTTCCGAAAGTCATCGTATTGGAAGCTTATTTAGAAGTCGAGGGCCGACCCGGAGAACCAACAACATATGAGAATGAAGAATTTAAGATATCAAACAATGAAGACTCGTCAGGAAGGCAGGAAAAACTTGCAGAATCGCCTGGAGTCACCCAACCAGCCATTGCAATGGGAATGATTCGGAAGGGATGATAGGGAATTGTCTGCCTTACAAACGGATGCCTAGAGACGTCGAATTATGACTGGCAATGAATGGGTCCATTACGATAAACCGAAATCGTATGGATACTCTGGCCATGCCTCATCATTGACTTCCATTGCTCGAAACTTATGCTGTGTATATGGTGGGACCGGCTGGGCCTGGTGCATTATCCAAACGAGACTATTACGGGGGAAGTATGTCGACGACAGTTCAGCCGAATATTGCAAGAAAAACATCCGCAATTGTCGGATAGACATGAAAAAGTAATTTTACAACACAAATACGCCCGACCACATCTTTGAAACACTTCGTTGGGAAGTCCTACCCACCGCCCGCTGTATAGCCCAGATTACAATCTTTACCGATCGATGGCACTTGACTGATCAGCACTTCATTTTTTACGATAAAACAAAAAAATTGTATCGACACATGGATCGTATCAAAAGATGAACTGTACCTTTGAGCTGGTGTCTGAAAATTGGCAGAAAGATGGGAAAAAGCAGAGGCTTATGATGGGAATTACTTTGAATAGTTAAAATGTAACCATTTTTATACCCTGATCCCATTTGAAAAATGAGAAAAACGGTATAATAGTTTTGTTGGAATGTATGTAACAGGCAGAAGGAGGCATGGCAGACCCCATAAAGTATATAAATTCTTGATCAAAAGCCGAGTCTATATAGCCATAGCCATATAGTCCGTCCGTCCGTCTGTATGAACGCGCTGATCTTGGAAACTACAAAAGCTAGAAACTTCAAAGTTGGCATGAATATCCGTGTATAGCATACGCAATACTAGTTTGTTGATGCCACGCCCTGTTCGCCCGATAATCGATAAAAACGATTTTCGATAAAATGGCCATAACTTTGGCATTAATAGAGCTATCGACACAAAACTCGGTAAGAAAAATTTTGATACACCATTTTTTCGGAAAGTGCAGAAATGTGTAGCCACAGTTTTAATGCTAAAGTTATAAAATTCGGTAAGTGGGTGCCCATAGACACTATACAGAAAGTGACATCCAACATTTTTTTCCATCCTAATTCGGTCCCCTTTAAATTAAATAAGTGCTTATATTTTCAGCAATTCTTATCATAATGGTTCCAACTCCTAATATGATCTCATTTCTTGTTAGGCAAATAGAATGTTCGTTATAACTTCGACTTATTTCTAGTATTTTTATTGATAATATATATAGAATGCAATTATCTCTACTCTATGACTTTATATACCCTATAAAATTACATATAAGCGAAGTTCTTACCCTAAAAAATCTGCCAAATATTATTTTCATTTGCCTTAGTTAAACGCTATTAAACGCCCCTCGAGCTTAACCCAAAGTTAGGGTATATTGAAAAAAACAGCCAAACAGTCAAAGGAGAGGATATTATTATTTGAAATTTGATGAGACATGAACAAATTAGTGACAAAAATTCAAATTAAAAGTCAAAGCAGGAGGCAACCCGAAGGGCGACTCAATATGTTCAGGGTGGTGTTCGGGGTGTGTGTGTGTTGTGTCATCAAATTGTGTCAAATGTCAAAATAAAGAAACAGCTAAAAACACAAAACCCGCCAAAAACGTCCCGCCAAAATGCCTGGCCAACCCACCCGAAATGTCAAATTGTCACCTGCTGTGCTGCAACATCCAATTAAATGGCAACTGGCAACTGCCACAAGCCGTCGCCGGCTCCGGCTGTGGCATCATCATATGGCATCATGCCACCAATTAAACTAATGATAAGTCAAAACATTACAACGACTCCGACTCCGGGCCGACAGACGGGCGGATAGGCGGATAGGCGGATGGGGCAGGCAGGCGGGTTGGGGCAGTCAGTCTGTCATCTCATCATTATCTGTCGCAAAATCGTGTCACACTCAAACTGAATGTCGCAATCTGTCAATCCGTCAATCTCTCAATACCCCAATCTGTGTGAATGGCAAATATCAACTGTTGCCTGCCGCCTGATGGGCACGATTCTTGATGCGAATCCCGAAAAGGACGTGAGAAATTGCTTGTTATCAACTTTATTTGACTGCCACATGCCAAAAAGTGTGCTACAAGCTCTGTTCTGTGGCACGCCCTACCTCACCTCACCTCACACAGTCCCCTCCTGCACACACACACACACACTATCCATCACACTCCTTGCCCCAAATCACATGCAAGACTGTTGCCACGCTTGCATGGGCAGTGTGCTGTCCATTTGGCTTCTTTCTCGCCAAAATTGTCAAAACTGCAGTGTATTTCTGGACTTTTTTTGTCTTGTAACTCCCAGATAAACTTGTTTCCGATTAATCTATTAAGTTTTCCGAGCCACACACTTATTTTGCATATGCATTTTCTATTTGGCTTATTTCTAGACAAAATTGTCAAAACTGCAGCTTTTTCTTTGCTTTTTTGTCTTGTAACTCCCAGCTAAACTTGTTCCCGATAAATCTATGAAGTTTTCAGAGACACACACTTATTTTGCATATCCATTTTCCAGCTTTTACTCGGCATTGCTCTGCACTCGACCACTGACCGTTTTTTGCTATCTCTGCCTTACTCTGGGCTCACTCGAGACCCTTTGTTTCATAAAATATATGTAAACGGTCTTTTCCTTACAACTAATGCTTATGAGCTGTATGTAACCCCATTCTCCCTACTTCTGTGGCCTAGGCAACATCTAGAACTTGTTTCGTAGACATATCAAAGCTGGTTCATTATCATTTATATGCCAACTACAGTCGAATCCCTCTAATTTGTCCCCCGCTTAAACGAAAATCGCGATAATTCGAATAAGTTCCTGGTCCCCTGAAAGACCCTATTAATGGAAATTTCGTTAAATCGAAAACTCGTCGAAATCGAAAAAAATGAAATCCCCTTGGCATTTGAATTATCGGGATTCGACTGTATATGTGATTTACTGAAAAACTAACCGCAGTTCTTTAAGTTATGGCTTAGAAACCGTGAAATCTTACAAATATAACCATAGTTCGATATTGATACTAATAGAACTTGAAATTCATAAACAGTATACAGTTTACTTTTATAAAGACTAAAACATTATATCATCGAATCAATGTATAATAAATATCTTTTAAAAGTTATTGGTGATGATGAATCGAGGGATTATAGAAACCTCAGGTCTCTGAGATCTTTTCAAACAAACCTGTTACTTTGAATAATTTCAAAGTGTCTTTAAAACATTATTCAGAACTGTGGTTATTTGTATGCTGATTCTTTCTAATTATCGAAATTTATTTCTTATCGATTTATCTATAATATTTATCTAGATAATATACCTATTATTATATGGTCACAGCAACCGAATCGGGTCATAGCCTGAAGCACTGTTTGCCTTTATTACTGCTTCCTTCACTGAACATCACTTTTTTACACGGATGAATTTCAAATCCTCCGCCACAACCTAGTTTTTCTAGGAGGGTCATGCCTAAAGGCATGAGTGGGACTCGAACCTCGCACCTCGTGTTTGGCTGGACAGTGCGCTATCAACTGGACCACCGAGGCCCCAATATACCTATTCTTCCTATTCTTCTTCCAAATACAACTTGTCTGAGATTATTATTATTATATGACCATAACAACACCATCGGGTCAAAGCCTGAAGCATTATTTTCCTTTATTTCTGCTTCCTTCACTGAAGAACTGAGATATTATACTAAAATTCCCGCTAAAAAAACAAAACGAGCCAAATTATTAACACTGCTTGGAGCACAACTGATGCACATACACTCACACACTCACACACACACTCACACACACACTCACACACTCTCTCACACACACACACAGTTAAGTGGCATCATTTTGAAATAAAGTTGATTCAATCAGTTTCTGTGACATTTCATTTGCAATGCGGGCTAAAGGATATACGCAGGATATATGTAGATATCCGTAACTCTCCATCTGTCTGCCTGTCTGTCTGTGTGTCTCTGTGTGTGAGTTGTAGTGTTGCCAACTGTCACGCAGAGATCCAACCAATAATAAGAACAACAACATTTCAAACATTTGCCCATTTTATTGCTTCTCAATTTGCGAAACTTGAACCAATTCTCGCTCCGAAAAGATCTTTCTTATTTTCTGGCCTATTTAGATGGAAGTAATATATAGTTAGTTTTAGATGGAATTTTATATGGAAATAACATCTGGGCGTTGTTAGAAGTTGCCCTGGATCATATAAGAAACATATATCCATTGTGCTTTACACTCTGATTTCGATTGAAAATATGGAAAAAATGGTATTATAGTTTTATTGGAATGTATGTAAGAGGCGGTAGGATATTGTGATCTTTTTTTTTTGCAAGTAGATATAAAAACCCTATCGGGTCACAGCCTGAAGCACTTCATTTCCTTTATTTCTAGCTTCCTTCACTGAAGATATTTTTTTACGTGGGTGGATTTAAAATCCTACGCCACAACCTAGTTTTTCTACGAAGGTCATGATAAGTACATGAGTGGGACTCGAACCCACACCTTTTATTTCGCGGGGAAGAGCGCTATCCACTGACCCACTGAGGCCCCAATATGATCTTACGCAAATTAATTTCAGAAATAATATTTTGAAATTATGTCATAAAGCTGTCCTGAAAATTTCAGATCGATAGCATGTTAAACATAGAAATTCTATGATTTTGGCTTGAGAATAATTGCACTATATACCAAAAGAACCCCTTCGCCGTTTGCAAGGCAGTCGGGGCGATGCTTGGCCGAGAATATAAGGAAATAAGCCAATTTGAGAATACCACGAACTCCAGGTATGTCCAGGAAAGATTCTGGCACTAGAGGGAGTCACTAACTCCAAGTTGGGTCATAAAATATTACTTGGAGCTGGCGAAGAAAGAAGCCAGTTAGTCCAGCCCTCATTAGGCCCTTCATGGGGCTTTTCTTGACCCTTCTAAGCTAAACAAACCTATAAATTACACGAATCTAAAATTTGGTCCTTTCAGCTCCTATAGTTTGCGAAATTGACGTTATCATATGTATATCATATCATATCATAATAACACTCTTTACCTCTTTTGAACGAATCCGCTTATAAAAAGCTCTTGAAAGCTATGATAATTCATCGATTCCGACCCAAAGATTGTTATCTGGAAAATACAGCCAGCGGGATGAGATAAGCCAGAAGTATTCTATCTATAATATCTTGCTAATTGCTTATCAGTAAGTCTATAAATTTATGCTATAAAATCTATAAATTTATGTCCAAAAAATTATATATAATATAAGATATTATAAAATATTTTAATCTAAAGCACAAATTGCATATAAATATAAATATAGCACAACTTTTATTGGTTTTCCAGCAATATTTTTAATATTAACTTAGAGATATGACATATTTTGGTGGTCCCCTATATATCCTTTGAGCTGAAATCTAATATATATTTCCATTAGTTTCAATTATTGCAAGTCTCAAGGCCCGAGGGCAGATCCAAAGCTATGGCAAAGTTTTTCAACGTTCCAGAACTTTTAGAGCAAAAGAAGTTTTAACAAAGCTTTTTACTTAAAAGCTTTCAACATATTCATCATAAGACAAAGCTTTTACTGAACTTTGCCTCCGTCAGCCAGGCAGGACGCAACGATTGTGGTAGACCATGTGGCGCCATCTAGCGGCAAGGCATGCTATAAATTTGCCTGCTATAAAAATCCCACACCAAAGGATAAGAAAAATTGCTGTTGCTTGCAATTGACTGATATTTTTTTTATATATTTTGAGGAGTTTTGTTTTTGATTAAAATCTGTAACAAATTTTAGAGTTTTGTTATGTTTTGCAGCTGCGTTTGCTAATCCCCAAAGTAAGTGAATAAAATAGAATAATGAAAGAGGGAAGAGGGAAGAGGAAGGAGGAAGTTGAAGTTGACATTTATGTTATACCCTTTACTGAAGCTATAGTGATGTTGATAGTATTTTGAAGAAGATTTGACTTGAAGAAGCTTGATTTTTAAGAGTTTAGCAGTGATATTTCAAGGTATATTCTATGATATAGTGCCATAATTGTGTAAAAAATTGCGTATTATACAGAAAAATATATAAAAAATAAAAAAAATTTTGAAGATTTGTCGCAGAAAACTTACAAATGAACACAATAGCATTGCAAATCTTTGAAAGAAAAGCCATAAATCATGCCAAAACTAACACTTAAAGCCCAACGTTCCATGTGATTTTCATATACATACAATCTAGTATATAAAACCAAACCCCATACCAAATTTCAACCATTTTCCTGCACAGCTTACCGAGTTACCATAGTCTATTAAGCCCTATGTAGCTGTCACATGGCTTGATAACGATTTATTTTACGCTTTTAGAAAAGTCCAAAAAATATGCTATATATTCTGTGCTTTGACAATTATTTACGCATATTTTGACTAAATTATATTAACATTACCCTAGGGTATGGAAATTTCTATGAATAAAGGAAAACTCCCGCCCGACAAGTTTTGTATTGACAGCTTATGCGCTTGTTTGGCTCTTTTCATGTGTGTAACTGTGTGTGTTTCTGTTTTAATTGAAAAATTTCTGAAATGACATAATTGAGACAGCGCCATCTGGCGGTGGCCAATGCGAGCGGCGCAATTAAGAAACTTGATACAAATCTCAACCCCCAAAGTCAAGCAAGATTTTTGCATAAATGAATATAAAAATTTTCTTTTACTTTTCCCTTGGTCAACGGAAAAGCCACGTAAACAGAAAGTGAAAAGACGGCAAAAGACCCCAAAGTCCCCCCTGAACCCCCTATTAAAACCAACCCCCACCATCCCTCACACCCCCTGCTGCAGTTCATGGCAGACGCTTTTAAAGAGTTTTGCTGCTCATTTAGGCACGTTGGCCACAAAGAACCCCCAACCCCCAACCCCACCCAATGCACCTACCCTTGGCCCATGGCCAACCCCTAGCAAAACCCCTCCTCAAGGACCAAACGGCTTTTCATGTAGCAATTCATTTGGTTTTCGAGATTAATTTTGAATTACGCGCATTCTGAATTCCATTTAAATGTTTCAATTTCTTCCTCTTCTTCTTCTTCTTCTTGTTTCTTTCTTTACAGGGTATAAAAAATGCGCTTAATACGACTAATGCTTAATGAGCTTTGGCTCGGGCTAGCTGTAACGTGGAGGGGGCGGAAGGCGGTTGGGGTAGAGGGCAACATATGCTTTTCATCTTTATGAAAATGTGCAAATATGGTCATGAGTTACATAAGAGTCGGAGGAACCAACATGCAGAGATTTGGTTTGGTTTTAATGCACTTGATTAGGATGGGAAATTGGAATTGGAGTGGGGAAGAGATAGAGGAGGAACCAGAGGTAGAGGAGGAGGTAGAGGTAGAGGTAGAGGTAGAGGTAGAGGTAGAGGTAGAGGTAGAGGTAGAGGTAGAGGTAGAGGTAGAGGT
>JBANCY010000204.1:0-54578 GCA_037040045.1 Phorticella flavipennis | reverse complement strand
ATACGATGCTGCCATTAAGAAAACCTCCTTTGTTCGTTTTCTTATATTATATCATTTTTATAGTCGACACTATCTAGATAGTGTTGATAATAATCAAACAAGAATTTTCAGCTATAAAGCAATGCATTGATAAAGGCGGGCGATTTATATCCGCCTCTTATCACTTATAAAGCCATACTAGAAAAACACAATAGGCTATTATTGCTACTTATTCGGTTGAATGAGTAGCAAATTTTTATTATACTTGAATTAGCTAACGGCTCCTATATCCAATAGGAGTAACTACTATGAAAAACATTGGCAATGCGAAAAGAATTGCTATCAGCATTTTTTGCGTATGGACATATGAGGTTAAGAATAGCAAAGGCATGATATATAATGACGATATAAGGAGTGACAAAATAGCTGATATGAAGCTAGAAGTTTTGTAGAGCCAAGAAAAGAGGCAGCAATAACTAATCATATTGGTGTTTAGGTGAAAAATGGATCAATATTGTTAATGAAAAACTGAGCAAAAATAGATTTCTTATCGTTTAATCAGAAATACTATATGGATACGTTTGGTCATATATCGTCTTTTTTGTGTATTGTTTATGGGTTTCGTTAAATTTAGACAAAACGCTTCTTAAAATACTAGTGCTTATAGAGGTTTTTAATCAATTTTGTATGATAAATTCAAAATTGATTTTCGCTATTATTCGCGCATTAACTAAGCAGAAGCGAAAATTGTGTGAACAAATTCATAAATATAGGGAGATATCTTTCTTTATGTTATAATCATATAAAGAAGGAATGGATATAAAGAAAGAGGAATTACATGAATCAACAAAAGAGATTTAAAACTGGACTTTCAATGCTACTTGTGCTCACCATGCTGCTTAGTGGTGTCGCCATGGCATCACCAGCAGAGCAAAATATTGTCCCCGTAGGGACGAATGGTTTCATCTCGTTGAGCAATTATGTCATGCCAACAGCTGATTCAGACATTTTTAAAGTAACAATGAGTGTAGAGAACGTATCTAAAATTGATGTTGAGCCACTCTACGTCGTTCTTGTTATGGATGAAACAGCAAGCATGTATCATCAAGCAAGCAAAGACGTTGCTTACACATTGCCGGATGGTTCCACGAACTATTATTCGCGTTGGCAGGTGCAGAAAAAACAATATACGGATTTAATCAATATACTATCTGACCCTGTGCAAAATCCGTCATATGAACAAACCTACGTAGCTGTTCTTTCCAATAGTGGCTACTGGAATGGGCGAATACGAACAGCTAATGAGTATGCTGGGCAGAATAACCCCGATCTTAATAATCCTGACAGTGGACAGTTTGGTTTTGCAACTCTTAAGCAATTAACAAAAACAACCATTGATTTAAAGAGTCAGGTCGAAACATTCACGAATGATGAATTGTATTTTAAAAGTCAAGATTTCTTCGCTTATCAAGATCTATACAATGGACCAACGACGAGTGGATTTGTTAATGTATCGAAATCCAAAAATAAATTACTCAATCTTTTGCCTGAATACCCTTATCTATCAACACCGCTTGCAACTAGTTTGGGTGGTTATGGTCTTAATTTTGATGAAAGCAGCTATGAATTAGCTCAAAAAACGCCTTATTTGCCGTCTGGTTTTGGAATGGGCTGGTACTACTCACAATTCAATGGTTATGGAAGTCGTGCAGCACAATCACTTATGGATGCGCGTTCATTAATGGAGAAGACGTGGGATACAAGCAATCCTGATTCCATTGCCACGCCTAAAGATGCTCGGCGCGTGACTGTTTTATTTTCGGATAACTTGGAAGATGATAATGGCCCAAAAATTTATCAAACGTTTGAATTGCAATCAAAAGCTGCTGTCTTAAAGGCGCCGCGCGGTTTTGTTGAGCCAAATATGGGTATAGAAGGCGTTGATAGCGAACTTTGGACAGTGGGCGTTGGTTTTGGTTTTTATGAACCTTCTACTTATCCTGCACTTGGTCGTGATGATATATCCAATTATCGTTTATTCCAAACAAGTGGGGGATATAGTAATATTTCAACACTTGATTATGGTTATTTAGAGCATCGGAGTGATTGGGCAAGTCATTTTCCTACATGGGCAGCAAATTCACCACTTGTTAATGCTAATGGCACTGATGAATTCCCATATCCTGATTACGCCACGGCTACGGCGCTGTTTGCAACACCTTCGGATGGAACTGCGGAAGTAAGTGGCCCATTTTGTGCAAATGTATGGGCATATTGTTCTCAGTACATGGAACCACATCTTGTTGCACTAGCAATGCCAACAAAAGATGCAACTGATTATGAAAATCATTATCCTTTTGACGATGGTACCAATATTGCTAATTATTATTACAAAGAGTCTTTTAAATTTTATTCAGATTATGGCTTAAAAGATGAAAAAGGGAATGCAGTTTCAAACTATGATTACGTTGAGAGCATTAACGATACAGTCAAGATGTTTGAGCATATGCCGACTAAACTCTTTACCAACCAGCCGATCAAAGTGCATGCAAATATTGCCAATGAATTTGAACTTATTCAATACGAAGACAGGGCGTTACTTACAACAAGTGGTACAAATGCCGGTTCGGCGACAAACAATGGTTCTGCAATTACCTGGAACCTTAAAAGCATGCCAAAAAGCAACGAAATGTACACACTAACGTTTTATATCAAAGCGAACGCTTCTTTAATGAAAGAAGATACGTATTACAATATTTTTTCAGAGCCAGCCTATATTAACTATGGCCGTTATGGCATTAGTAGCCTTGGTGAAAATGCATTACAAGAATTTGATGTTATTAAATATTTTCCAAATTCGTATATTAGCGGTAATTTTCAAAATAGCGCAAGCAGTGGCGGCGTTGGATTAATTAAAAATGATAGTGATGGAAATACAATTAGTAATAATAGCAACACGTTGAGCCAAAATAGTGGTTCACAGCTTGGTGGGAACATGCCAACATATACGCCGTCTGTAACACCAATAGCATCTTTTGGCAGCATTGCTGATGAAAATGTTGATGATAGTGCAATTGAAAACGTTGTCAATACGGGTAGCGCGAGCATTATTGTTCCAATTGTGATTGTTGCATTAATTAGTTCCGCAATTGTGATTCAACGAAAAAAGAAGAAAAGATAGCGACAACTTTTTTTGCTTTGTTGCGTTGACTACTGTGCTGACTATGCCAAATATATACGATAATAGAAAATGATCAAGTGTTCAATTTATTTTGAATATTTGGTCATTTTAGTGTATGGTTTTTCGAAAGCCTACATCGTTGTCGTTTTGTTCGCCCCAATGCTCTCGTACCATGTATTGATAATCGACTGGGGGTATATATTGTATATAGTTGTGGCGCTAATGGTCTGAGTTTTCCCCATCGTAAAGCAAGAATTTATAGGCATCTTTAATATTTTAATCTGTACCAACGCCCACTCTGTTGCTTATAACATAAAATGATTATAAATTTTTAAGCAATATGAGTTTAAAAACAAACGATTTGTTTTTATATGTATACAGCTATTATTTCGGTATTTTTATAAACAGGTTCTTGTCTTAGGGCATCTAGAGGAGTAAAAGTTCTTTCATTGAATAAAGGACTCTACTTTTGGTAATGTTCATGGGTATCCATTACAAATAATGATATTGTTATAGTTGGAAAATTCGATGCAGGTGATGAATAAATTAAATAAAATATGATATAATGAAATAAGCGATAGAATAAACATCTTAACGAATGTTTTTAATAGAAAAGGAGATTATTTATGATTATATTATTAACGGCTATTGCACTAAGCTCAGAGGGAGCATTGGTGTAGAAATCATTCTTCCTCTGAGCAGTTTTATACCCTTTTATAAAATAACAACATCGGAGGATTATAAAAACATGAACGATTCATTGATAATAAGACTAGAAATAGAAGAGGATTACTATAAAACAGAAAATTTAACGTTAGAAGCTTTTGAAACAATGAAGCTTCCTGATCGGCAGTTTACAAATGAGCATTTTTTTATTCATTTATTACGACAGGATCAGACTTTTATCCCAAAACTAGATTTTGTGGCAGAACAAAACAGTAAAATTGTCGGCAGTATTATGTATAATCTATCTCCTATCACAACAATAGATTTGGTGAAAGATAAAGTAATAATGCTTGCTGTTTTAAGTGTGCTTCCAGCGATACAAAACCAAGGGATTGGTTCTGCATTAATGAGGTATAGTATTGAAAAAGCTAGAAAATTAGGTTATAAAGCAATCTTAGTTTGCGGACATCCAGAGTATTATAAAAAATTTGGTTTTATTACGGCCGATCACTTTAACTTAAAATGGATAGATGGTTCTTCGCCTGATTTTTTCTTGGCATTAGAAATTGAAGCAGATTACCTTGAAATGACTAGCGGTTCTTGGGCATTGTGTGATTCTATTGCTATATGTAATGATAATAGCGCGTTCAATACTTTCCAATCAAACTTTAAAAATTAAAACGCTAACAAAAATACACGAAGAAATATTCAAGAGTATGTCGTTACAATAGATGCTCTAGTTCCATATAATCGCGTATTAAGGAAAGCCGATAAATTAATCGACTTTCCTTTTGTTTATGAAACCATTGGCAATGAGTACAGCATCAATCAAGGATGACCCAGTGTTGATCTAATCATTTTAATCGAGTCTTTGTTGGTTGGCTATTTATAGGGTATTCTATTTGAAGGAAAAATTAAGCAAGAAATTCAAAAAAGGACTTTTTGTGCTTATTTGACAATGAACAGATTCATGCATCTTGTTTGGCATTATTAGGTGTGAATGGATGTAGCAATGTAGCAACTACCTTACAGTAATTGCAAAATCGTTATATTATATCAAGTTTTGTATAATTGAAAAAATCCTGCTATACTAAATAATAGCAGGATTTTTGGATTGGAAATATTAATGAAAAAATTATGGTGATAATTTGATGTTATTATGGCTTGTCTGTGCAGATATTTAAATAGCTGTTTACGATTATAGCGATGATACAAGGGTATTTAGTATTTGTGATGAGAGCCATTCGTTGACAAAAAGAATGACAAAAAATATAATAATATGACAAATAGTGCTTTAGAGATAAATATAGGGGAATTAATTATGACTATGAACGAAAATGATAAACAGCTTGATTTTGATAGTAGAGTACAATTATATTATCAGCTGTATGATATTTTACATGCAGATATTGTGAGCGGAAAATATGGGGCAGGAGATTTATTGCCAACGGAGAATAATTTAATTGAAGACTACGGGGTTAGTCGTGTGACCGTTCGAAAAGCAATGGATATGCTTATGAGTGAAGGGTTGATTGAGCGAAAAAGAGGGAAAGGGACATTTGTTAAGAGAACAAAACTAAAGACTGAGCTCCAAAAAATAAACTATTTTGCTAAAGTCTCCGAAGAAATGGGGTTTATTGCGCACACCAAAGTTATACAGAACAAAAAAATAGTGGGGAGCAAGAGTGTTACAGAGAAACTTCAATTACCTGATAATACTTTTTTAATTAACTTACGCCGTATTCGATATGCAAATAATGTGCCGATACGATATGAAAGTGCTTATTTAGAATATGATAAATATGGTGACATCGAAAATCATGATTTTACAGATGACTCGCTACGTCAGTTTTTAAAGACGAAGTATGATGTTGAATGGAGCCATGTGGATGAAAAAATATACGCTGTGGGGGCCGACGCTAAACGTGCGCAGCATTTGGATATTTCAATTAATATGCCTATTTTAATGGGCGATTGTATATTCTTTACACCAGAAGGAAAGCCAAGCGAAGTGACACGAGTTTATTACCGTGGAGATATGAACTATTTTTCGTTTTTTTCAGAATTAAATTAGATTTTTCGCTGAAAAAATTGATTGGTTTTAAAAAGCAAAAGAAGCAACTATCAGTTCTGATAGTTGCTTCTTTCTCTTTCTCTATTGTCATATTTAGAAAAAATAAAAAAGTTTGTATTGCTTCGTGATTGTTAGCCAAATATTTTTATGCGATAATTGCTTTTAGAAGCATTATCGTAGTCGATTAAAAAAATGCCATCTGAAGCGGGAAGTGATAGTACGTTTTTATGAACGATAAAATCACGGCTTGTTCCAACAACGGCCGACTTTGAATGAGCAGCGCATGCTTGCGCTGTATCTTGAGCATGAAAATTATCTTTTGCTGGAAAAATACGCGCTAAATCATCCATAATATCTTCGTGCGCTGTTATATCGTAGATGGGCGCTACAAGGATGGACGCTGTGATGCTTGTTGTATATACAAAGCAGAAGCCATTTGCTACAGAACTTTCTTTAATGGCATTTTTTACAAAGTCAGTGATATCAATCATACTGCAACCATTATGAACTTTTACTATATCAGTATTCTGCATATGAACCTACCTTTCGGTGAATTATTGGATGATATTAATTTTGCTTGTGCGTATTGTTCCGACACCTTCTTGTGACCAAATCCCATCACCACGGAAAAATGGTTCATTGTGAAGTGCAGAAATATATCCTGCAAACAGTGCAGATGGGATATAGCTTAATAAGGGAAGCATAAATTGAAAATCTTTAGGAGCGTCTGGTAAAGAACAGGCTATAACGTTATCAATATTTGTAAAATCATTCTTGGTGCCATTGGTTATGAGTAAAATTGGCCTACCGATTCCTGAAGCTTGGTGAATGGTTTCACAGATGCGGCTTTTATCATTTGCATGAACATCTGCGACAATTACAGTGCCAATTTTTTTGGGATTTCCTTGGAAAAAATGAACGTGGCACCAATCTTCAGAATTGGTTGTTTTCGTCATAATTCCAGCAGTTTCAACTAATTTAGCTGCACCAAAATATGCTGTGCAATAAGATAGGTCATCACCAATAAAATCATAAGCCTCAAATGACTGCCATGCTTGTGCTAATTCAAACATACCATCATCGATTGCAGGGAGTAACGATGAAAATGATGCAGTATATTCTTGAATTGCTGCTATTAGTGAGTTAACTGAGCCACTTTGACACCGATTCATTGCTTTGCCCATTCTGGCAGCCAATAGGTACAACGCCATTATTGAAGCATAATAATTGCGTAATCCAGGATTGGGATTTGGAAAGCTTGGCGTATTTACGATAAGTGATTTTTTGGCTGCTTGTGCAACAGGGGAGTCTGGATTGTTTGTAATGGCAAGTGTCATGCAACCATACGAATTTGCACGGCGCAATGCTTCAACAACGCGTGCTGGTGCGCCAGAGGCGCTTATACCAATAACGAGTGTTGTTGGATTATTTGCAGGGGTAAAGGTATGAAAACGAGCAACGTCAATACTTGAGATTGCTTCAACTTTAAAAGCAAAAGCGTTTGCAAAATATTTAAAAGCGGCAACTCCAGCTTGAGCAGCGACAGAGGAATCACCACAGCCAGTAATGACGATTGACCCCACTTTTTTAAGCTCATCATCTGAAAGTGCATTTTCAAGCCCAGATAAGATGCCATCAATTTGTGGGCGGCATAATTCTGGTATGCTCATGCATTGTTGGCGCAATGCATTATCGAATTGAGATTTATTCATGAGTTTTTCCTTTCAAAACTAGTCTGCAGCAACTGTAACAAAATAATTACGAGGGCGTGGTCCATCAAACTCCGCAAAAA
This sequence comes from Phorticella flavipennis, assembly GCA_037040045.1. NCBI lineage: Eukaryota > Metazoa > Arthropoda > Insecta > Diptera > Drosophilidae > Phorticella > Phorticella flavipennis. The sequence goes on along the minus strand of JBANCY010000204.1, from coordinate 46,886 downwards.
CGATTTCTTGATTTTCGCCTAAAATAATAATGCCATTCTCTATAGCAAATGAAATTTGAGTACCAGTAAAGGCCGTTTTGACATGGCCGCCAGCATCAGAAGCTGTTTCGCGATGCTTGAAATCGACACGGGTTGGAATTATTCGTTCAATATCGTTCATGACGTCTAGTGGGATGTTCGAACTGGCGTTTGATGTCACAACAAGCCCTGCCGTTGAGTGTAAAACGGAAACATGACAGATGCCTGACTTTATGCCTGATTTATCAACGACAGCTTGAACTTCATCTGTTAACACATGCATGCCCATATATTGAGTGGCAACAGCACATTTTTCAAGAACGATATCATGTGAAATGATGTTGACGTTAAATTCCCGCAAACGAGGCCCATCAAATTCGAGAAATACAAGTCCTTGGGAAGAGCCGAGAATAAGCTTGCCATCATGAATCGGTAACGTTACTTTTGAATTTAAAATGGCGGATTTAACATGCCCCGATGCGCTATAAGGAGATTCTTGGCATTTATAACTTACGCGCGTTGGGATATTTCGTTCAATTTCATCCATTAAATCCTCAAGACCTCGCGGATCCCAAAAAGAAGTTATAGCAAGGCCTGCTGTTGTGTAGGGGATTGAAATAGTGCAAAACCCATTTTGTATATTGCTTTCTTGAATCATTTTATTTACTTGAGCTGTAATTGAGATGCAGGAGCGAAACTCAGTTTCTATATTTTGGCTAATAAACATATGCAGTATCTCCTTATGTGAAAATTTCAATCTTACTATTTTTGAGTGTTAGGACGTTTGAATCCCAGTAAGGATTTGAAAAATCAATCGATCCTCTTTCATCGTAGATAATTCTGAAATAAGTGCGGTCTTTCAGTGCTGCTAAATAACCAGCCAACAAAGCAACAGGTGCAAAATCCATTAATGGCATAAGCCATTTGTATTCGGAAGAATTTTCAGGCAATGTACATACGGTAACTCCATCGACAAAGCAATCTGAAGAAGCATTTGTAATTACTAAAACAGGTCGTCCGATTTTATAAGCCGATGTGATAGTTTCAAGTGTGCGACTAAAGCTAGGCGAGTAACGATCAGCAAAAATAACAGTTCCAATTGTCGATGGTTCCTTTAAAAAATAGTTTATATGGCACCATTCTTCGCTATCGGCATATGAAAAAAAGTCCCCTGTGCATTCAGCGATTTTTGCAGCTCCAAAAAAGGCAGAAGCGTACTCTACATCATCGCCAATAAAATCAAAACGATCAAAATCTTTCCATTGTTGTGCGATATCAAATATGCAATCATCAATATTGGGCAAGGCTGTTTGGTAACTATTTACATAATTCAAAATGGCTTCTTGCCATTGTTCTGCTCCCATGGGAGGCAGTGTTCCACGAACGTGCCCCATGCGCGATGCAAACGCTATCTCACCTATTAAAGAAGCAAAATAAGAGCGTAAGCCTGGGAAATCATTTGGGAATGTTGGCGTATGTAATGAAAAGACACGCTTTGCTTTTTGTGCTGATGGTGAAGCAGGATCATTAGTCAATAAAATTGTAAAGGTGCCTACCTCATTTGCTTTTTCAATAACCTCGATGATTCGGGCTGCATTTCCAGATGCGCTGATAGCGATAACAATGGGGCTGTTTGGTTCACCAATTCCAATGTCTTCTTTGCTCATAAAACGAGAAAACTCGATGGTTGTCATTACTGATACGCCAAAGCAATCACAATATTTTTCAATCAATGGAGCCATAGCAAGTGCAGCAGCATAAGAGTCACCGCATCCCGTAATAATAACTTTGCGCGCATCAAATATCTCTGCAATTGTCATTAGTTTCTGCAGGGCTTGTCCAAAACAAAAATGCAGTTGATGCGTAACAAGCTCTGGTAGGCTAAATACTTGTTTGCGCAGAGGATTATCATAATCTTTTTTGTTCATAAATTACCTCCGAATTTTTTAGTAGCGATACATACCTTTTTCTAAAAGAACAATGCCTAAAATATAAGCAGCGATACCAATTGCAAGGACAACGAACGTTTTTTTCTTTGCGCCAGCAAATTCTTTATAAATTATCCCCCAAAAATAAGTCCACATGTTTGCTGTTCGTCCAAATAAAAATGAGATAGCAGGACTAATCATTGGAGCAGCGAGAATGCTTAAAATGTTTCCTCCGTAATGGCAGAAGCCTGATATGGCTGCAAGAACAAAAGGCTTCTTGCTTTCAGGATGTAGAAAAGCATGCCATTGTTTGTTTCGAGTTAAATCAATGGAGCAGGAAATTACTGCACCAATAAAGGAACCAGTTGCCAAAAACGCTACGCATAGTAATGCAGGAATGCCATCTGAGTTCGATTCTGTTATTGTACCGATTGACAGGCCAAAAGAATATCCACTGACGAGCAGATTGCTGAAAATTAAAATTAGAATCGTTTTCATATTTGCTTGTTTTTCGCTATCGGTAATGTGGTTGTCTCGATCGCGCATGACAGATGCATATTGGCAGATGTAGCTTGCAAGCATCAGAATACATGTGGATAGGATAACGAGACCTAACGAAACGTTTGCAGGAAGACCAGCGATTAATAGTGTGATCAAGATGCCAAAAATGGAGCTGAATGAGCCGTTAATGGCTGTGACGAGTATCATGCCCAATTGTCCCATTATTTTCAATTGAATATGCAATCCAATCGACATTGCTGCTCCGCCAAGTATGATTAAAAAGACTGTCATTCCTTTTCCTGTGATATAGTAAGAAATGTCGTTTGGCAACATGAAAGGGGATAATGCTGCAACAACGACCCAAACTAATACAACTGAAACAGAGTAAAGAACCAATACGAAGCCAGAAATTGGAAATTTTTTGATGTGATTGAGACATTGAAACCATGAACCCCACATTGCAGCAGCTAGAAGTGTCATGAAAATAGCGACAGAATTGGAAATTAGCATAATCGTTGACCTCTTTCAAATTCTTATTGACAATGTTATGACATTGTAATATTATATTGTTATGGCTTTCAAACACATCATACTACGTAGTAATCTCATCTGTCAATCCTTAAATTTTTATTGCCAATCCGGCATTCAAGTTCAATGCAATGCATGGTGTTGTGCTTGATACAAACAAAATCAAAAATCATTCAATTGAGTAATAGCAAGGAATGTATTCCAAAAATAAAAATAGTATATTTGCTTTTTGTAAAGCTGTGTTTCTTTCGTAAAAATTAGAGTTTAGAAAGGCTTAGGGTAATTTTATGAAAAAAGTAATTAGCATGGGGCTAGCCTTGATGATGTCGATTGCATTGCTTACTGCTTGTGGCGGAAATAATAATCAGAATGATGCGTCAAATAAAAGTCAAGAAGGAGCTGATAGCGCTGACAGTGCTCAGAATGCAGCGGATGAAAATGCTCAAAAATCAGATGATACGGCAGATAAAGCAATTAAAGTCGTTTATGTTGGTAGTCGCTTAGGTGATAATTCTACGTCAGATGCGATTTGGGAAGGAATGAATCAAGCAAAAGATGAATTTAACTGTGAAATACGCATGATTGAAATCCATCCAACCGATAATTCAAAATACAAAGCTTCTGTGTTAGAAGCTGCTGAATCGGATGCACAATTAATTATTGGTTCGGCTGGTTCTGGCTTGATTGATGATTTAATTTCGGTTGCTTATGATTATCCTGAAAAATACTTTATGTGTATGGACGCTCCAGTAGATCAAGCTGAAATACCAGATTTGCCAAATTTTGTAGGGATGATGTGTAAGCAGAATGAATGTGCTTATTTGGTTGGGTATTTAGCTGGGAAGATGACGGAGTCAAATAAAATTGGTGGTATTGTTGGTGTTGAATATCCTGTACTACAAGATTTCTTGGTTGGTTATATTTCGGGAGCGCTCGTAGCAAATCCGGAAATTCAAGTTGCTACGGCAGCTATTGGTGATTTTGTCGATACAGCCAAAGCAAAAGAGATTGCCCTTGCACAATATCGCTCGGGTAGTGATATTATATTTTCGATTGCTGGCCCAGCGTCGTATGGAATCATTGAAGCTGGTGCAGAAGCAGACAAGGGTGTCATTGGAGTTGACGTTGATATGACATTAAGTGTAAATGAAGAGCAAGGAAAACATATTATTACATCTGCCATTAAAGATTGGGGTTATTTAAGCTATCATATGATTGATCGGTTTGTTAATGATCGGGATTCCATTGGTTGGAGTACAGTGGAAGTCTATGGAATCGCTAATGGGGGCGCAACATTTATTCAAAACGATGTTTACAAATCAACAGTGCCACAAGAAATACAAGATGAGATGAATCAGCTTGTTGAAGATGTCACAGCGGGTAAAATCACAATTCCAACGGTTTTTGATATGTCGGAAGATGACTACGCGCAATTAAAAGCACAAGTGAAGATTCAATAAATAACAAATAAGTAATTGAGTACAATTATGCCAATTGCGTAGGGCAATATGCAATTGGCTGGCTCAATTATGGAATGATAAGGGGTGTGAGTATGTCTGAACAAATCTTACTCATGGAAAATATTACGAAAGTATATGACAACGGTTTTATTGCTAACAAGGGTATCGATTTTTCTTGCAACAAAAGTGAAATCCATGCTTTGCTTGGTGAAAATGGTGCAGGCAAAACGACATTAATGAAGATATTATTCGGCTTTGAAACGCCGGATTCAGGCGAAATATTTTACAAAGAGCAACCCGTTAAAATAAATGGCGCACTCGAAGCAATTCATCTCGGGATTGGGATGGTACATCAACATTTTATGCTTGTTGATGAATTAACGGTGGCTGAAAATATGGTTCTAGGCCAAGAACCTAAAAAAAATGGTTTTTTCGATATGGCAGCAGCGGTTGCGCAGACAAAAGCTATTTCTGATAAATTCAATATGCCAGTTGATCCTGAAATGAAAGTTGGCGATTGCACGGTTGGAACCAAACAGAAAATCGAGATATTGAAAGCGCTTATGCGCGGAGCAGAGTTGCTCATTCTGGACGAACCAACTGCTGTTTTGACACCACAGGAAACGGTTGAATTATTCGTAGAATTAAAGAATTTACGTGCAATGGGTCATGCGATTATTTTTATTTCACACAAACTTGATGAAGTAATCGAACTTTGTGATCGATTTACTGTTTTGCGAAGAGGGCAAGTCGTTGGCTATGGAAATGTACCAGAATTTTCAGAACAAAGCTTATCGAGCATGATGGTTGGGCGCGATGTTGTTTTGGAAGTCAACAAAAAGAGAGCTGTGGCAAAAAAAGAAGTTGTTCGTGTGAAAGATTTAAGCTATAAGAATGCTTCTGGAAAAGACTTATTGAAAAATATCTCTTTTTCGATGCGACAAGGTGAAATTTTAGGGATTGCTGGTGTTGAAGGAAATGGGCAGAATGAATTAAGTGAAATATTAACAGGATTGCGAAAATATAATCGTGGAGATATACGCATCAATGCTACAGACATTCATGGCATGAGTGTACGAAAAATAAGGGAGTTGGGGGTATCAAGTATATCGGAAGACCGTATGACCTATGGATGTATTTCTGACATGTCCATTCGTGATAATATTATTGCCGATCGCTATTATAAAAAGAAGTACTCCCAAAAAACTGTATTGAATATGAAAGAGATTGATAAACAAGTTGATCAGTACATCAAAGATTTTAATATTGCTGCACCATCAGCAAATAGTATGGTTGGCATGCTTTCTGGTGGTAATATTCAAAAAGTTATTATTGCACGCGAGTTTACAAGCGGAGCTAATGTCATCGTTGCAAACCAACCAACACGTGGTATTGATGTTGGAGCCACAGAATTTATTCGCAAAAAATTTGTTGATATGACGCGCGAAGAAGATGTGGCGGTCCTTTTAATATCCGCTGATCTAAATGAGGTGCTTGAGGTAAGCGATAGTTTAATCGTTATGCACAATGGCTCAATCGTGGCTTATTTTAATGATGCGCAATCAGTGGGTGAAGATGAGTTAGGGCAGTATATGCTAGGTTTGCAAAAAATGGAGCCGGCAGAGCTTGGGAGGGCGATTGTATGAATCTGAATAAATTATTTATAAAATATTTTGATCTCTTTCGAACAATAATTGCCATTTTAATTGGGTTTGGCATATCGCTTATTTGTATTAGCTTCATCAGTGAAGATGCAGGAGAGGCGATCTTTACGTTTGTTGTTGGGCCGTTTCAGAGTTTGCGCCGATTTTCGAATATACTTGAATATATGATTCCTGTTATCTTTACAGGCTTGGGTATGTGCATGATGATGCAAGTTGGCGAATTCAATCTTATTGGCGAAGGTATATTTTTTCTTTGTGGTGCGGTGACTGGCTTCTTGGTAACTCGTTTGTTGCCAGCAGATATGTCGTCATTTGCATTTGTTACAATTACGATTCTTGTTTGCACACTCGTAGGTGCATTGATGGCGTTGATACCAGCTATTTTAAAAATTACGTGGGGTGCAAATGAGGTAGTTGTATCTATTATGCTTAACTACGTTCTTTGGTTGGCTGGTTTGTATATGTTACAGTATTGGATGCGCGATTCAAGCGTTACCTTTCTGGGTAGTGAAAAATTCCCGCGCAATGCATCTTTGACGAAGCTTATTCGCGGAACAGATCTTCACGTTGGTATATTTTTAGCCATTGCTGCTGTTATTATAATTTATTTTTTCTTATATAGAACAACGAAAGGTTATGAAATACGTGTTACTGGCAGCAATCGAAACTTTGCGTTGTACGCTGGAATTGGTGTTACAGGTGCAATGATATTGGCACAAGCCATGGGCGGTGCACTTGCTGGTATGGGAAGTGCGATTGAAATTTTGGGGCGTTATGATCGTTTTAAGTGGACGCTCCAGACGGGATATGGATTTGATGGAATGATGATTGCTGTAATTGCAAAGAAAAATCCAGCGCTCATACCACTAGCGGCATTCTTCTTATCGTACATACGGATTGGCGCTGATACAGTTGGTTCGACCACGGATGTTCCTGTACAGTTTATCTTGGTTATTCAATCAATTATCGTTATGCTCGTAGCAGCAACATTGTTCCTTGAACCACTCAGGCGTAGAGCGATATTGCGTGAAGCAAAAAAGGAAGCTTAATTTAAGGAGGCATATATGAATCAAATCTTTACAGTTGATTATCTTGTTCAGTTTTTGTTTTCGATAATTCGTATGTCAACTCCTCTAATCTATTGCTCGATGGGTGCGCTTATATCTCGGCATGCAGGAGCAATTAATATGGCGATGGAAGGAATTATGCTCACATCGGCATTGGCTGGCGTTATTTTTTCGGCTATTTCACAAAGCATTCTCATTGGTTTAATTGGTGCAATTATTGGCGGATTGCTTATATCGCTTATTATGTGTTTTATGCATCTTTCAATGAAAGCAGAGTTGATGCTAACAGGCGTTTCGATGAATCAGTTTGCAAGCGGTATGACTGTTTTTGTACTCTTTGCAATAACGGGTAGTAAAGGAACATCACAAGCACTCAATAGCTTGGTCGTTCCTAAGTGGGATATACCGCTTATTAAAGATATTCCAATATTGGGCGATATTATTTCTGGACATAATGTATTAACCTATATCGCTTTTGTCGTTGTTGTGCTTACGTATTTGCTTGTTTTTCGCACAAGAACAGGGTTACGTATTCGCGCAGTTGGTTTTAATCCAAATGCTGCTGAATCGGTTGGCATTAATGTGAAAAAAATTAAATATCAGGCGTTTCTATATTCAGGCGCTTTTGCTGCGTTAGGTGGCGCGTTTATGTCGATGGGGTATCTATCGTTTTTTGCTTCTGATATGATAGCAGGCCGCGGATTTATTGGAATCGCTGCACAGAATCTGGCTAACGGCAATGTTATCGGTTCTATGGTTGCTTCTTTGGGATTTGGTGCATCGGACGCACTAGCAATTACGTTACAAACGCTCAATATGCCATCAGAGCTTCTTCGTATGATTCCTTATTTAGCAACCGTTCTTGGATTGGTGATATTTTCGGCCGTTCGCAAAAAAAAGGCAGAAAAGAAGAGCGAAAACAATTGATTTTAAGAAGGGAGAATGGGAATGGAATATATTGCAGCTGGTAATATTATGATTGATAAAGTGAATTTTCCTGATGGGAGTAAAAACCGCAATCAGCTCGGTGGACCAGCAGGTTTTGCTTGTGCAGGTATTCGATTGTTTTCAGACCAAACGCTTCTTGTTAGCAATGTTGGAGCTGATTTTTATCAATACTTTGATTCGTGGATTGAGCAAAACAAAATGGGTACAAAAGGGATAAAAGTATTAGCCGACCAATGCAATCATAGCTATCTTACTTATCATGAAAATGGAACGTATTCATATGAAAATGCTGAGGGAGAAGGGAAAGACGATGAGCAGTATTTTGAAACGATCGGTTATTTAAAAACTAGACCTGAAGAAATTGGCGAGCATACTTTTGGGGATAAGGTTAAAGGTGTATACATGGCTCAAAATCATGATCAATTTTTTTGGGATAAGCTGGGTGAAATCAAAAATCGAGATGGTTTTAAAATGATGTGGGAAATCGAGGGCCCTTCTGCTCGAAAATCATATATGGATAAAGTTCTATATGCCTTACAATATGTTGATATATTTTCAATTAATTTTCAAGAATGTCAAAATTTATCAGGACTAGCAAGCGAGGAGGAAAATATCAAGTTTCTTAAAACGCTTCCTGTTGACATGGTGCTTTTTCGAGTGGGAGAGAAAGGGTTGTATACAATTCACAATCAAAAATCCTACTTTCATCCCAGTGTACTTGATTATGGAGTGATTGATCCAACAGGCTGTGGCAATACTTCGACTGGTGCAGCTATTTATGCATATTGTGAATATCCTACTGATCCAATTATGGTTGGTATTGTTGCAAATGTTGCTGCGGCACAAAATGCTAGGCAATTTGGTATGATTCCTGATTGTTCGCTCGTTCGAGAAGAGTCCTTGCATAAAATTCAAAAATTATATCGTGCATATTGAGAAATATTTTTGCTTGCAAAAATAGAACTTCAAGATGTTATTCAATAAATCTGTATTATATATCAGCTCTTTTACTCCTAAGGTTATTGGAGTGTTATTAGATCATCTTTTGCTGAATACAGGTTCATACACTGGGCTAAGCAATATTACATCTGTTTTTATAATTTTGAATAGTTGCAACTTAAACAAATAGAGCCTGATACCAATGGAATTTTGATATCAAGCTTTATTACAGAACTTTTATTTTCTTATGAATTACTTGCTAAATGAATCATGGCTATCCTTTAATACCTGAAGCTGAAATTCCCTGCACATAGTATTTTTGTAGAAAAATAAATATGATAATCATTGGAATGGTTGTAAATACGAGTGATGCCATGATTGGACCGTAAAGAACGGGTGGGTCTGTAAAGAAATTTGAAATACCAATCTGAACTGTTTGAATGCTTCTATCTGTCGTTACCATTAGTGGCCACATAAAGTCGCCCCAGTGCGTAGTAATGGTTAAAATAGCAGATGTAGCAACGACTGGTTTAGAAACGGGGATAATAATGCGCCAGAATACTTGGAATGGTGTTGCTCCATCAATATAGGCGGCTTCTTCTAGTTCAACAGGTATATTCATAAAAAATTGCCGGAATAAAAATATATTAAAGCAATTGGCTATAAATGGTAAAAATAACACGGGGAATTTATTGATCAGTTGCATTTTATTGCTAATAACATATAGTGGCATTAGCATTGATTCAAACGGAATCATGTATAGGGCTAAAACGAGTGCTAGTACAAAAGCGCCGCCTTTAAAAGACAATCTTGCCAAGGCGTATCCAGCGAGTGCATTGACAACAATACCGGCTACAACAATCACAATAATGTACGCAAAACTATTTAAAATATACTGCCACAGTGGAGCTCTTTCAAACATCAAGCGATAATTTTCAAACGTAAATGTTTTGAATGAAAAATCCGATAGAGAGGTCATTTCAGAAAATAGCGTTGCTTCCGGTTTAAAAGATGCGACTAGCATCCAAAGTAACGGGGCAATAAAAATCAACGCTATAACAATTTGAACAACATATAATCCAACGCGCGAGGATTTTTTTTTCAAAGAACGGTTCATATCTAATTCCCCCCTTAATTTTGTTTGTCTTTTAAAACCGTGTTTCGTAATAACGTTGAAACAAGAAAAATAATTAAAAAGAAGACGACGGATATAGCAGCTGAGTAACCAACGTGCTTTGCAGAATACCCTTCTTCAAAAATCAAATAAGCCAGCGTTTTTGTTGAATTTTGCGGGCCGCCTTTTGTCATGACATAAGGCTGTGTAAACAATTTAAAAGCCTGAATTGTGGTAATTAAGACAACAAAATTAATTGTATTTCGCAAAGAAGGAAGTGTGATTGAAAAAAACTGCTTTACTTTGCCTGCGCCATCAATTGAAGCTGCTTCATAAAGTGATGATGGGATTTCTTGCAGTCCTGCTAAAAAAATCATCATTTGGTATCCTGCTGCTTGCCAGACAGACATAAGGATAATAGAATTCATTGCCTGTGTTTCGCTTAACAAAAATGGCTGAGGTGGTATACCAAATACACCGAGAATTGCATTAATCAAACCGCTTTGCTGATTGAGCAGAATTGTCCAAAGAATCGATACAACAACCATTGAAGTGACTACTGGACTAAAAAATGAAACACGAGCAAAAGTGGATACTTTTGTTTTTTTATTCGCTAAAACTGCTAATAACAAAGCAATGGTACACTGAACAGGAACAACGATAACAACGAAATAAAGCGTATTCTTGAGTGCTTTGTAAAATAAAGGGTCTTGAAATACACGAATATAATTTTCAAAACCGATAAATTGTTTTGATTGTGGTTTTAGAAGATTGTAATTAAACAAACTATAGTAGAGTGCTAGCAGTGCTGGTAATAAGATGAAAATAAGAATTAAAATCATTGCTGGAGAGACGAAAAGTCTCCCCAGTCTTGATTTTTGTTTTTGATTCGAATTTTCGAATGATCGTTGCTTCGGTGAAGCAAAATAAAGCTTAGCCATAGAATATCCCCTTTTTATAAATTCATTTGCTAATTTGAATTGGCAGCAATCTCTGAATCGACTTGGCTCGCTACTTTATCAAGTGATGTTTTAACATCGCTACCGGTACGTATATCTTGCATGGCACTTGAAAATTCACTCGATAAAATTGGATACTCAACTAATATTGGGCGAGGATGTGCTGTCTCTAATACCTGCTGTTTTAAAATGCTATAAGGATATTCGTTATACAGTTCCGATGTATTTAAAACAGATGCGCGTGACGGTGGTTTGCCAGAGGATTCTGCAAATCGTTGGGATGCTTCTGCCGAAGTAAAGAAACGAATGAACTCGGCTGCTGCTTCCGGATTTTTGGCGTTTGATGTAATGCCCCAGCTCCAATCACCTGATGGAGAAACTACTTTTTTAGTTGCAGAATCAGTTGGATAAAACGTGACACCGTATTCCAAATCAGGATAGTCTTTGGCCGTTGTAAATTCCCAAGATCCACCTAAATACATCGCTGAATTGCCATTCCAAAAATCATTTGGTAGTGGTTGCAAATTCATCAAATTTTCCTTAGCAAAGCGCTGAAGCTGATTTACAGCATTGACAGCAGCGTCACTGTTAACGTAGCCGTTTGCAGTAGAAGCATCGTCTGAAATAAGTTCAGAACCAGCAGACCAAATTACAGGAGCAAATGCATAAATTTGACCTTCGCCTAAATCCCAGTTCAAATTAACGCCATAAACACTATCGGTTGTTAATTTTTTTGCTGCGTCGTATACGTCATCCCATGTCCAAGCTTGTGCAAGCTCAGTTGGTGGAGTGATTCCGGCCTCATTAAGCATTTTTTTGTTATAAAAAAGCAACACGGATGATTCTGCAGGGGGTAAAGTATAAAGTGAGTCTTTATAAGTACCCTGCTTAATGACGGACGGTACAAAGTCTGCTAGATCTTCTTCTGAAAAGTATTCGTTTAGCGGAACGATCATTTCAGCATCAGCATAGCTTGCCATAATTGGTCCATCAACCATAATTAAATCTGGAAGTGAATTTGAAGTTGCTGCAGAGCTTATTTTATTTTCGTATTCGTATGAATTACCACGTGGTATATATATTAGCTCTGCGCTATATTTCCCTTCAAATTCTTTGTTAAAGGCATCCAAAGTTTCCTTTAAAGCAGATTTTTCGCCAACTGAACTTTCAGGAAGCCAAGCGGTTAATTTAGTAACATCGCCGTCATTTCCGGCTGAATTGTTCGATGTTTCGTTCGATGGACTACCACCGCACCCCATCAGCCCTATGCACATGATACCTGCTAATAAAAAAGCCCCAATTCGTTTTAACATGATTTGCTCCTCCTAATGAAAATAATATTTTGTTTTGCGTTGGTCAATTGAAAGATTAGTGATAACGAATTTAAAGAGTAAATTTGTTAGAAAAAACAGAAATATAAAATACTAACGTAATCGTTTAACTGGATAATAACATGACAATAAAAAAATGTCAACACATATATTAAATCAATATATGTGTGCTTATGTATTGGGATATACCCGAAAATTATTTTTTGAAAAATATTAAAATACAACTTTACAATTTTAAAAGCTGTGATAGAATAGCAATATATGTAATCGTTTACCTATGGGTTTTAATAAAGGAGTAACATGACAAGTAATATTAAGGATGTTGCAAGAAGAGCAGGAGTAAGTACGGCAACAGTATCGCATGTAATTAATAATACCCGTCCTGTCACAGAAGAAACAAGAAGAAAAGTTGAAAGCGCTATTGTTGGCTTAAATTACCAACCAAATATTCATGCACAAACATTGCGCAACAAACAAAATAAAAAAATTGATATTTTAATAAATGCAAATATTAAAAAAAAGTATAAAGCTTTGGCACTACAGGGCGTATTCGATTTGGAACAGTCCCTGTTTAAAGCATCATTTCAGCCACAGATTCAATTTTTGGATGAAGACAATTTTGCTTTAGGACAATCTCAAATAGTGATTCAGAATAAAAATCAAACAAACAATGAAATAGTTTCTATTTATTTAGAAGATCAAGTCACAACAGAGGAAGATAATAAAATTCATGTTGCAAATGAATTTTACAACTCAATTATAAAAAAAATAAAACAAAAGCAAGATATAGTTTATTTGTTGTCATTTTATCAATGCGAACAGATAAAACGATTATGTATTGATGATTGCAATTACAATGATATTTTTCAATTTATTTTGTGTGGAACATCTGAAATTGAGGCAGGCTATAGGCTCATTCAAGAATTAGTTTCTAAGGGAAATAAGCAAAAGATATGTATCGCAGATTATCGTTTAGCTCTCGGTGCCGTCAAATTGATATTGTTGCAACCAGATATCATGATGAGTTTTGATGAAATAGTGTATTATGGATATTCGCAAATTTTAGAAACATTCGATTTGCCAATTCAAGAAAAATATTTTTCGATGCATTCATCAATCAAACGCGTGATTGATTATTTCGAAGACAAAGTTGATTTTTTATAAAGCTTATGAGGCCAACCTACCATTGAACACAAAAAAACTAAATACTCATTAAAACATTCAATTCAGAATATGCATTGCAATAATATCTTTTTTCTTTAATTATTTTCAATAGCAATAAAAAAACCAAAAAATACGACAAAATAAACAAATGCAAACCAAATTTAACTTCATCAAAATGTTGCTTGTATCGATACAAACTTGACAAAAAACAGGAGGTATACTCACAATGTTAACTCAAAATCAACTCAAAATCATGCAAGAATTGCAAGAAAAAGCAAGAAAAGATCCATATCGTTTGAAATACCATGTGATGGCTTCATCAGGTTGGATTAACGACCCCAATGGTCTTATACAGTATAAAGGTAAATACCATGTTTTTTTTCAAAATCATCCGTTTTCGTCAGAATGGGGTCCAATGTATTGGGGACATGTTGTTAGTGATGACTTATTGCATTGGGAAGATTGTCCGCTAGCATTAGCGCCCGATCAAAGTTATGAGAAGGGATGTTTTTCTGGGAGTGCAGTTGACGATAATGGAGTATTAACATTAATTTATACAGCACACGATGATGGTCGTTCGCCCAAAGAGGTTCAGTGCATAGCAACGAGTACGGACGCAATGCATTTTGAAAAATATTCAGGAAATCCTGTTATTGCACAGATTCCACCGGATTGCGATGAAGAATTTCGGGACCCGAAAGTTTTTTTCGAAAACAATCAATGGCATATGGTTGTGGGAACAAATCATCAAAAAAAAGGATGCATTGCTGGATATGTTTCAGATGATTTGCGCCACTGGGATTATCGCGGAATTGTATGCGAAGCAGATGAAAATCAAGGTGATATGTGGGAATGTCCAGATTTGTTTGATATTCAGGGCGAATACCAACTTATGTGCTCTCCGATGAATATGAAAGATGCCAAAAGTATTTTTATTTATGGCGATTTTGATCAGAAAACATTTCGATTCAAACAAGAAAAATGGGCTCATGTTGACTATGGCTATGAATTTTACGCCCCACAAACATTTAAAGATGATCAAGGACGCCGTATTCTTATTGCTTGGATGGATATATGGCAAGGCGAGTTTCCAACGCAAAAAAATGGTTGGGCAGGTGCACTAACATTGCCACGTGAGTTGAAAATGGTTGATGGTGCTATTCATCAAGTGCCTGTTAGTGAAGTTGTGCAAATGAGAAAAAAAGAGCTTCTGAATCAATCGTTAATTTTGGAAGAATCCAAAAAGAATACGTTAAAAGGGATACAAGGAACTACATTAGAATGGATTGTTGATGCAGAATTTGCCAATAAAAACGAAATTTTGACATTTGAATTGCGCGCTTCTGAAGATCACACTGAAAAAACAATCGTACAATATAATGCTGAAAAAGAAGAATTGTTGATTGATAAGAAGCATTCAGGCAAAGAGGGAAAGAAAAACATAACCCGTATACCAGCTGCTCTTGAAAAAAACAAGCTGAAACTCCACTTCTTTTTGGATAATTCATCCTTAGAAGTATTTGTAAACGATGGTAAATACGTTGCTAGCAATCGCATATATCCAAAAGTATCTTCCGTTTGTTATGATGTTTATTCTGAAAAAGGGCTTATCTCATTAACGAATATTGAAATTCATGAAATCTAAAAAGATAGATGATAATTCAACTTTTAAAAGAGGTAATATGCATACAAAGCTACCCCGTTATACGCCTCATTCATAGTAATATTCCTGAATAAAAAAGCAGTGCTATTTCATCTGCTTTTTTTATTGGCCGTTTAAATTTGTGCCGTAAAGTTCCCGTGTTGTGTTTGTTAAGTCTATATTTTGCTGATGACAGTCAATCAATAAAACATTCAAAAGCAGTAGGCAAGTTAGAATGACTACTAATTTTTTCTTCATATGATAACTTCTTATAATAATCTTCTAGCATAAAACAAAAATAGACACGTATTATTTTAAAATTTGTCGTATTTTTGATACAAATATGTTATACTTGCAATATTACTTCGAAGTCTCATGATTACTAACTCCATTATGAGCTTGTTTTATTAATAAATAAGCTTTGCTTAAATTAAATGAGATTTTAAAGTGCAGCAAGTCAACAGATCATTTTCTTTAAAAGTTCTATTTGAAATTCTTGAAAATTAAAAAACGTTGCGCAGGTAAATTCAATCAATTGAAAATTAAGCTGTATACAAATTGTTTGCAATTTAAAAAGGTGCCATTAGTCGATGGTAAAAACATTTATGATGAATTTAAAAAATAATTTCGATACTGAAATCACATCACTTTTGCAAAGTTGCAACTATTACGGAATTGAGCAGTGTAAACGAATCCCAATGGTAAAAAAAGATGTTATCGTTTATCCGAAGGATGAAGTTGAATATTGCTACATCATTCTCTCTGGAGAGTGCTATGTTTGTAATGAATTTTCAAATGGTAGACGTTTTATTCTTAGCATCATTGGAAAAGGTTTAATAATTGGTGAAATGGAAGTGGCATCGGGTCGTTCCAATTTTGTTCACCTCATTGAAGTGCTTAAAAATGGTGAGCTTTTACAAGTTCCAACGAAATTGTATTACGATTGGTTATCAAATTATGATTCTTTTGCAAGATTAGCGATAGCTCGTTTAGCAGATATGCTTTGTAAAGCTTCTGGAAGCAATGGGGAACGTGCGATTCTTTCAGCAGAAACGGTTACAGGTCTGTATTTGCTTCGAGAATATCGAGCATTACCTGCAAACTTTCATACACTTACAATTCAAAAAACACGTGATGCTATAGCAGAATCATTGGGGTTAAGCACGCGTAGCCTCCAACGAATTATTTCTAGCTTTAATAAAGAAGGTCTAATTGACATTAACAAAGGTAAAATTTCTGTGGACGAAAAGCAATACGCATTTTTGAAAGAAAAAATGGCGCATTATGACAATGGTCTGTTTAATGAGTATACGGAAGTATAGTTTTCTATAAGCGTATTTTGCTGGTAATAACCCGCTAGCAAGATGAAAGAATATTAGGAGGAAAGACATTATGAAAAAATTAGGTATGGTAGCATTGGCTCTTATGATGGGGTTCTCCATGGCTGCTTGCGGTGGCAATGGGTCATCAAATGAACCAACTGCAGACACAACAAGTGCTGATACAAATGAAACATCTGCACAAACAGAAACAGAAACAGAAACAGAAACAGAAAATCAAGAAGCTGATACAGATACAGCAGGAAACACATCTTCAACAGGAACAGTGTCGATGGGAATGATTTCGGATGTTGGGGGTGTTAACGATCAATCGTTTAACCAAGGTGCATGGGAAGGTATGTTGGAGGCGCAGGAGAAGCTAGGTATTGATGTAAGTTATTTGGAATCAAAAACAGAAGCGGATTATGGTCCTTATCTTGAAAATATGATTGATCAAGAGAAAGATCTTATTATCGGTGTTGGTTTTAAAATAGCGAATGATTTGCAGATGGCTGCCGAAACATACCCTGAACAGCAGTTTGCAATTATTGACTCAGAGTTTACACCGGATCAAGTGCCAAATAATAACATTACTGGCTTGATGTTTCAAGCAAATGATGCTTCATATCTTGTCGGTTATATTGCTGGAAAAGTAAGCGAAACAGGTAAAGTTGGTTTTGTTTCTGGTGCTGATTCTCCTGTTATGAATCAATTTGGCTACGGCTACTATGCAGGTGTTTTGGCAGCAAACCCAGATGCTACCATATACGGACAGTATGCAGATGCCTTTGATAATCCAGCAAAAGGAAAGGCGATTGCAAACAAAATGTACTCAGATGGTGCTGATGTCATTTTCTCTTGCGCAGGAGATACTGGTAATGGTGTTATTGAGGCAGCCAAAGAACAAGGGAAATGGGTTATTGGTGTTGATCGTGACCAATATGATTTAGCGCCTGATAATGTATTGACATCGGCTATCAAACGTATCGATCAAGCCGTGCTTGATATTGCTCAACGCGTACAAGACGGCACATTGGTTGGTGGGGAAACGATTTATTACGGATTAAAAGAAGGTGGCGTTGACATTGCACCAAGTTCTGATAAAAATGTGCCTGCTGACATATTAGCTCAAGTGGAGGAAGTCCGCGCTAAAATTATTTCTGGCGAAATAGTAGTGCCCAATACAGCTGAAGAGTTCGCGCAAGCATTTCCAAACATTGAATTTATGAAATAATTTGTAATGATATATGAAAAAGGGGGAGCGGTCTATCGCGCCTCTCTTTTTCGTACCAATAATATCTCTTTTCTCATACAAATATCATAAAAAAGAAAGGAAGTATAGATTGCATGAAAAAACAATCATACATGGATTCAAATCAATGTGTTGTTGAAATGCGTAATATCACGAAACGATTTGGAAATTTTGTAGCAAATAAAGATATAAATTTAAAACTCCATCGTGGAGAAGTTCAAGCTATCTTAGGCGAAAACGGGGCGGGAAAATCAACGCTTATGAATATTCTGTATGGTCTTTTAAAACCAACAGAAGGCGAAATATTTATCCACGGTGAATCCGTTGT
Organism: Phorticella flavipennis; assembly: GCA_037040045.1. Lineage (NCBI taxonomy): Eukaryota > Metazoa > Arthropoda > Insecta > Diptera > Drosophilidae > Phorticella > Phorticella flavipennis. The sequence continues at coordinate 28,724 of JBANCY010000204.1, read as the reverse complement.
TATGGATGGGCCGCGAAAAGCAATTGAACTTGGAATTGGCATGGTGCATCAGCATTTTATGCTTGTGCCACCTTTTACTGTGACTGAAAACATCATTCTTGGCGATGAGCCAACGCATGCTGGCTTTGTCCAGCGATCTGAAGCACGCAAAAAAGTCATTAAATTATCAGAACAATATCGACTGAAAATTGATCCAGACGCAAAAGTTGAGAATATATCTGTTGGAATGCAACAGCGTGTTGAAATCTTAAAAGTATTATTTCGTGGTGCAGATATTTTAATCTTTGATGAGCCGACGGCCTCGTTGACGCCTCAAGAAATTATTGAATTAGATGATATTATTCAAAACCTTGTTCGTGAGGGGAAGTCTGTGCTTATTATCACGCACAAACTAAAAGAAATTATGTCTATGGCTGATACTTGTATGATTATTCGACGTGGTGAGTATATCAGTAAGTTTAATATTTCTGAAGTGGCAGAAACAACATTAGCAAGTGAAATGGTTGGGCGCAACGTATCGTTTAAATCAGATAAGGAAAAACAAGAGCCAGGCGAGGTTGTTCTTGACATAAAGGATTTTTATGTACAGGATTATCGCCGTATTAACGTGGTAGATGGCTTGAATTTACAAGTCAAGCGTGGGGAAATATTTGGAATTGCAGGTATTGATGGAAATGGGCAGACTGAATTGGTTGAAGCATTGACGGGATTGCGCAAAGCCACGGGAGGAACAGTGACTGTTTTAGGGGAAGATGTCTACAATGCTTCTGCTCGCAAAGTATTTGAATCGGGTGTTTCCAGCATTCCAGAAGATCGCCAAAAATATGGACTGGTACTTGATTTTAGTGTTGAAAATAATTTAATTATTCAAAATCATATTAAAAATCCATACTCATCGATGGGATGGTTACATGGACGAGCGATTGACGAGCACGCAACACAGATGATAGAAAAGTTTGACATTCGTCCTGCTGACTGTGCGAAAAAAACGGCCCGCACCCTTTCTGGCGGAAATCAGCAAAAAGTTATTATTGCTCGTGAAATTACAAACAATAAGGACCTACTTATCTGTGTGAATCCTACTCGTGGTCTAGATGTTGGGGCAATTGAATACGTGCATAATTATATTATCGAGGCTCGCAATCAGTATAAGGCCGTATTGCTTATTTCATTTGAGATGGATGAAATTTTAAATTTATCAGATCGAATTGGTGTTATTTACGATGGTAAGATTCGCAAAATACTCGATGCCGAAGGTGTACAAGAGGAATATCTCGGTCTACTAATGGCTGGCGGAGGAGCAGATCATGACGAATAAAAAAAGATGGTACGATAATCAAGCTGTTTTTGTGCTCCTTACCATTGTGGTTGGTTTTCTTATCGGGGCATTGGTTCTCAAATTAGCAGAACCTAAAATTGGTGTAGGGCCTGTGACTGTTTATAAAGAATTATTTTCTGGTATGTTTAGTTCTAAAAAATATCTTGCGTTTGACATTATTTATGCAACGCCATTAATATTTACAGGTTTATCGGTTGCCTTTGCTTTTCGCACAGGATTATTTAACATTGGTGCAGAGGGGCAATATATTATGGGCTCATTGGCAGCAGTTTGGGTTGGCGTATTTGTACAAGCGCCCGCTGTGCTTCATGGTATTTTGTGTTTGTTAGCGGGTATGATTGCTGGTGCGCTTTGGGCTGGCATTGCTGGTCTTTGTAAAGCTAAACGTGGATTAAGTGAGGTCATCACAGGGATTATGCTGAACTGGATTGCCTTGAATTTTTCTAATTTTATGATTAAAAATACAGCTCTCAGTGGCGGCGGAGATTCGAGCGCCATGATAGAAAAGACTGCAAGCATTAAAATACCTGCTTTACAGGTATCCAAGGGGACGATGCTTAATGCAGGGATATTTATTGCAATTGGTGTTGTAATTCTTATGTATTTAATTTTGAATCGAACAACACTTGGCTATCGGCTTCGAGCAGTGGGGTATAATCAAAATGCATCACTTTACGGTGGCATTAATGTAACGCGCTCCATGATTGTTTCCATGCTAATTGCTGGAGCATTAGCGGGGCTAGCAGGAGCTGTACAAGTGGCAGGTGTCCAAAATCGTATTAACGTGCTTACTGCGCAAGAAGGATATGGTTTTGATGGGCTTGCCGTGGCTATGGTTGGTGCGAATAATCCGTTTGCAGTTTTCTTCTCTGGCTTATTTTTTGGTTCTATGAAGTATGCTGGAGGCAAGTTAACAAATGTTAATGCGCCAACGGAAATTGTATCAATTATCATGGGCTGTGTACTCTATTTCACAGCTATCGCCAATGGATTGCGCATGATGCTTAAGCGCCGGGTAATTCGCACCAGAAAGGAGAAATAAAATGGGAATTACATTTACGACAAGCGATTTAGGTTTGATTATCAATTCGATGTTAACCATTGCTACGCCGCTTATTTTTGCTGCCATGGGATCGATTTTTTCAGAACGTTCAGGTGTTGTTAATATTGGGGTTGAGGGCATGATGTTGATTGGTGCTTTCGTAGGTTCTGCTACGACGCTCGCAACACAAAACCCTTGGATTGGGCTATTGGCAGCAGGCGCTGCTGGCATGTTCTTCGCTTTTTTACACGGTATTGCTGCTTTGAATTTTGGCGCTGATCAAACAATTTCTGGTGTTGCGATCAATCTTTTAGCGACAGGTTTTGCTGTATTTCTTTGCAAATTGTTATTTGATGGTTCAACATCTACGCCTGCTGTTGACTTGAGTGATAAAATTCCTCGCTTATTTCAGGGAAATGTTAGCTTTCAACAGGGAAGTTTTCTTGACTGGGTATTTGGGACGTATGCAACAGTATACTTAAGTTTCGTGCTTGTTTTCATTTGTTGGATAATTTTTTCAAAAACACGGTTTGGTATGCGCATTGATGCTGTTGGTGAAAATCCAGCGGCAGCTGATACGCTAGGGATTAGCGTTTATGGAACACGTATGAGCGCCTTACTAATTTCAGGATTTTTAGCAGGTGTTGCAGGTGCGGTTATTACATTGTCGACTGTTTCAGGATTCCGCCCCAATGTTATCGCTGGCCGCGGTTTTATTGCAATTGCTGCTGTTATTTTCGGGAAATATCGTCCGGGCTTTAGTCTGGTGGCGTGCCTACTGTTTGGCTTGTGTGAAGCGCTTGCTACCTTTATGGGAAGTCCGAGCGTTGGTCTGATGATTCCAGAACAAATCTTATCTGGGTTGCCTTATGTTTTAACACTAGTGCTTTTACTCTTTACAGGGCGTTCTATGGCACCTGCTGCTAGTGGAAAGTTTTATAATAAAAATGCATAAACTTTTTGTTAATTTGCTGACTATCGAGAAATCATGCCATATGGCATGATTTCTTTTTCTGTAGTATGCTATTATCGATTTATGGAGTTAGTAAATTGTTTTTTATCTTGATTTGACTATATTTAGGAAAGGAACGATTATTGTATGAATAAAATTTCTGAACAAAAGATTGAGCAAGTTCGTTTGTCTATTTTAGACACAATCTGTAGTAAATCGCTGACGCACGCACAAAAAGTTCATGCGTTGTCTGGATTAGCCGATTCACTAATGGATGTCTTGGATAAACCAGCTGGACTCAATGAATTAATGGCTAAAAAAATAATTTGTGATTTAGGCGAAGGAAATGCGCCGTTGCGTCCACGCTACATCGTTCCGGATTATGAATTGTTTTTTAAGCAAGGAAGCCAATATCTTCAATTGGATCCGCCAACAGATCTTTATGAGGCGCTAAATTCACTGTTGATACTTTATCGCAATGTGCCTAGTGTGACAGACTATCCTGTCTTTATTGGGAAGTTGGATAAACTTCTAGAACCATTCGTTCTTGAAATACCCTATAACGAAGCAAAAAAACTATTGCGACTTTTCTTAATCAACGTTGATCGTACCATTCCAGATGCTTTTTGCCATATGAACATTGGGCCTGAAGCGTCGCTCACAGGGAGAATACTTTTAGAGTTAGAAAAGGAACTTCAAAATGCAGTTCCAAATTTAACATTATTGTACGACCCATTGATAACACCAGATGAATTTGCTTGCGAAGCAGTTAAAACACAGTTAGCAGTGTCAAAACCAGCGTTTGCAAACCATCAAATGTATGTAAAAGATCTTGGCGAAGATTATGCCATTGTCAGTTGCTATAATAGTTTGCCCATTGGTGGTGGTGCGTATACGCTCGTGCGTGTATTGCTCGGAAATTTGGCTGAAACAGCGAAGAATAAGCAAGATTTCTTTGAACATGTGCTTCCGAATTGCGTTGATATCATGGGGCAATTTATGGATGAACGTATTCGTTTTATTGTTCAAGATAGTAATTTTTTTGATAGCAATTTCCTGGCAAAAGAAGGCTTAATCCATCAAGAACGGTTCACAGGTATGTTCGGCATGGTGGGCCTGGCTGAATGCGCAAATATATTGATGGAGAAAGAAGGAAAGGCGGGTCGTTTTGGTCATTCTGACGAAGCAGATCAAATTGCGATTGAAGTTATGGATGCATTAACTGCTTATGTTGACACACACGAAAACAAATATTGTGGTGGGTATCACAACCGTTTCATGTTACATGGACAGGTTGGCATTGATACTGACATTGGTCAAACAGCAAACTGCCGTATTCCTATTGGTGAAGAACCAGATGAGTTGAGTGATCATTTGATGAACTGTGCAAAATTCCAAAAATATTTTCCAGCAGGTGTTGGCGAAATTTTCCCTGTTGAATCGACAGGAATGAGTAATCCGTCTTACCAGCTTGATATTATTAAGGGAGCTTTTGCCAATGATGTTCGTTATGTAACATTCCATTCTAAAGATGCTGACGTAGTTCGTGTAACAGGGTATCTTGTTAAACGAAGTGAAGTTGAGAAACTTCGTGCTGGAGAGTGCGTGCAACAAGGAACGACTGCTTTTGGCATGGGTGCTTTTGATAATTCGCATATTTTAGAACGAAAAGAGCGATAGACAATGAAAGAAATAATCGGCGCAATTAATAAAATGATATTATTTAGTGCTGTGGATGGTCCTGGAAATCGAACAGCAATCTTTTTGCAGTCATGCAATTATTGCTGTTCGTATTGCCATAATCCAGAAACAATTCATTTTTGTATTCATTGCGGGGAGTGCATATCAAAATGCCCTGTCCATGCATTGAGCAGAAAAGATGACAAAGTTTTATGGGATGAAGAAAAATGTGTGCAATGCGATGCCTGTATCAAAATATGTAAACATCTTAGTTCACCTAAAATTTCGTACATGACAGCAAAGCAGACGATAGAAAAAATTGGAACAGCACGAAATTTTATTCGTGGTATTACAGTATCTGGGGGGGAAGCGACCCTTCAACGTGATTTTTTAATTCAACTTTTTGAGGAAGCTCATCGATACAATTTGACTACGTATATTGATAGTAATGGTTCATATGATTTCTCGCAAGATAACGAATTAATGGCAGTGACTGATTCTGTCATGCTTGATGTGAAAGCGACATTACCGGCAGAATACGAAGAACTCACTAGCCAAAAAATTGATATTATGCTTAAAAATGTGTATTATTTGGCAAAGGAAGATAAACTCTTTGAAATCCGAACGGTTGTCCTTCCGAACTTGAATTCAAGGCAAACAGTCTTAGATGCTTCCGATATGATTGCCCCATTTTCTTCTGTACGGTATAAATTGATTCAATATCGTCCCTTTGGTGTGCGAGAACCTTTTGTGAAAACGCTTTCCGTTCCCACTCTACAAGATATGAATCAATTGGCTACATTGGCAAGAGAACATGGCGTACAGGACGTTATTGTCGTGTAATTGCGATATTATTCTTTAACTTCGCGTGCTTTTGCTTTGTAAAAATAATTTATGATGTGATGGTGCTTGATTTCGAAAATATATTTAATGCAAAAGGTAAGCAAAGATGATATTTGCTTACCTTTTTTAAATCAATTAGAAACAGTTGATTTAACAGAAGTGACGCTTGAAGAATATGAAGATTGGTCTAAGCGGGAAGAAGAAAAGATTCAAGCTAGAGAGAAAGCGGAAGCATAAAGAGAGCGAAATAGTACTGAAAACGAGCTAAGTGATGTAATTTGGCGATAAATATCTAAGCCACTGCATATTTTCACGATTATATCGGTGTTGATCCAAGACAATAAATGAAAAGAATGATACAATGACAATATGTTAGTAAAGAAATTTAAACTAGTGAAGAAATTTAAAAATAGATAATGATAAGGTAGTGTGGTTGTGAAATGCAAAAGAAAAAAATATGCGTTATTGCTCTTGCTTGGATATGCATTGTGCTGACATTCTGTTCAAGTGTTATGGCCTTTGCGGAGGAAGAAAAAGTTTTTCCGCCTAATTCAGCGGGTTTTGTTTCTTTAAGCCAGTATATTGATGCAACAGATGATCCTGAAATATTCAGGGTAACCTTTGGTATCGTTGGGCCTGAAGCACGCAAACCTGTATTATCAGATATTGTGTTAGTATTAACGACAGGAAATTCACGAAGTCGTAATTCATACATGCTTGAGAGTATACCAGGTGTTGCACCTTTTGGCTATAAACTTGACGTAAATGGAAATCAGACGATGGTTAAGCGTGAATATGCGTCTAATTCTAATCTTTATTCGCCTTGGAACGCTGTCATGTATTCCACAGAGGAAATAATTGATAATTTGTTTGATCCTAATATCAACCCTAATTATGAGTATACGCGTGTTGCGCTCGTTGCAGTGGGTGGAGATGGTACTTCGAATGAGGCAAAAACTTATTCAGGTCTTGTTGGCCATCAAGATAAACAGTTTTTGCTCGAGGCTTTGGGCAAAATTGAAAATATAGCCTATACTGCAAATGGTAATGCCATACCATTGCCAAAAGGATTGCAAAATGCTTATCAATTATTATTGCCGAAAAAAGACACGCTTTATTATAATCCCCCTAGTACATATCTTGGTATTCCGATGCCGGACGGAACAACAAACAATCCGGGAACTACAAATGGTGCATGGGAACCTATGCTACCGGAGGGCGAATATGCAAGCGCTGAGCGATATATTGTCAGTTTGCATAACATTGGCGCCGTAACAAATCCTGATAACCAAGTCAATATTCCCAAAGCTATGTATCCGCTTAAGGGTGCGCCGTATGGAATTAGTCCTGCAAGCCAATCAAGTGTAAACCTAACTCCAAATGCAAATATACAAACAGCAGAAATTCCGCAACCAGTTGATTTTAGAGCCACACGTTATAATTGGACTCGGTATCATTTTACAGAAATCGATCGCTTGATGAAAAATCCATCTGGGAAAAATATATTTCATTCATATACGTTTTGGTTGAAACCTGGAGCATATGGTGGAGCTGTGGGTGCTGATACTGCAAGTTGTATTTGGCTTGATTTTAATCAAACGCTGGCGGATTTCCCTCAAAATGATGGTAATGCTGGCGTGCCTGATTCTGGTTATAAATACAGATATACGCGTGGTAATTTGGTTATGAATTATAATGACCTTCAACCTACGAATTCTGTTGAAAGAGAATACGGCATTCTTTATTGGAATAATACCGTTAAGTACCACAATGTTTTAGATTATCCTGGATTGGAAACTGAAATCTTAGATTTTGTCAATGAAACTATTGTTGAATCAGCACAAGGGGCAAAAGCAAGTTTCACTTTATCTGAGATTGTAACCCCCTATCAAATGCCAGGGGAACCGTTGTTTCGGCTTTATCATACGGGTCCTGTTGGAACAAATGTTGGCACAGTTGATTATGCTAACGGAAAAATCACGTGGGATATTGGTGATTTAGTCACAAAACCAGGGGAGATATTCTTGTCGTTTTATGTAAAATTGGATTCAAGCAAGGTCGAAGATGGTTTATCATATCCAATTATTAAAGACGCAATTTTTGAATATAAAGTAGCAGGCGCGCCCAGTATTTTCCCGGGTGAAAATACGTCTCAAATGTACTTGCATAAAAAGCAATTTCCAATCGCGTACCTTACGATTAAAAAAACAGGCGATAAAAGCATCGGCGCTCTAATCAAAAACCCTGACGATGTAAAGAGCATAAACGCAAGCCAGGCCAACGGTGAAGTAATAGTTGTGACAGAATCTACAGGCACATTACCATTGTGGATTTTGCCGATTTTAACAGAAAGTAGCCAATCAGAAACGACGAAAAATAAAGTTGAAGTAATAGTTGAAAAAACAAATATTTATCAAAAAACAAGCAAAAACAACTATAAAGCAGTTGCTTCTGCGACAATAGGGAAAAAATTTACTGTTTTAAGTGAAGAAAAAGATTATTATAAAATAATTTTTGCTGTAAAAGGTCGTGAAAAATCTAGCGTAGGCTATATTAAGAAAACGGATGTCAAACGTGTTGCGTAACCTTGTTAAAATACTTGGAAAAGTATGCTTGAATTTATAAGTTGACTTTTTCTTGTTTTCTGTTGTCATAAGATGAATAATATGGTCTAACGAAAAAGGAATGCTGATTCGAAAGATACATAAATCGTTACCTAAATAGCACAGAATTTTTATATTCTTTTGAGTTTTAACAGCTTTTGTTAATGAAAGGCTGTTTTTTTATGTATCAATATGAATAAAGGAGGCTCATATGTCAAGAAAGCGGACAAAAAAATGCGAATAGATGAAAAAATTCTTTTTAAAAATGATCATTTAAGTGATAAATATTCTTAAGACTAAAAAAGCGAATTATTTGTTCTGTAATCTTTAAAAATAGACGCACTTAAATAACCCATTTTAACGGTAAATTCAATAAATAGTAAAGGTGATATTTTCAATCATACCAATGAACTGAAAGAACTAAAGAAACTTTCTAATAGCATTTGATAAAAGCGATTAGAGTGTTAATTTTAGGTACGCCTTGATTGTTGGATAAAAGTACAATGCACAATTCCAATTTGCAAGTTGCTTTTTCAGAAAGCAAGCTTTCCATTTTAGATTTGTGCGTTAAAGCTCAAGGAAGAATTATCGATTTTGAGATTGTGCATATTTTTAATATAGAAAGATGCATTCGCTAAATGTTGATTAAAAGGATAAAAGCAAAACTATCACTTTGTTTTAATAGCGTTTTTGGGCGATTTTCCTGTAAAATAAAGTTGCATATCATCTTGAATAATAGATTGCTTTGTGTTAATGGGATAGAAGAAATGATCCAAAGTGCCTATTGCATTCTTTTTTGCTGGCTTTACCATTAGAAAAGCATAGTAAACACTCATTTTTTCTGTTTCAGATGAAAGCGATTTCAATGTTACACAAAAATCAATATAATAGTTTTGCTTATTTTTCATGGTGTATTTTTTTTCGCTAAAATTCAATGCAACAATAGGAGCACCTTCAGTAATGGTTTCTGGTTTTGTTGTTATATTTGTTATCGTTGTTCCATCTTCAGACAATTCTAGGACTTCCTCTGTACCATAAGAGATTGGAATTCCATCAACGACTGGTTTACCGTCTAGCAAATTTTGTTCAAGATCGTTTAATGTAAATCCACCTTTTTGAGCTGCTCGATAAGCAAGCTTTGATTCTTCAATAGTGAATAAAAAATCCGAATCTGGATTTTGTGGTCCAACTTCATAAAAAATAAGATTCGGATTTTTCCAATCCGTTTTTTTAAATGCATCGGCACAAAGTTTTTGATAGGGTTCGTCTTGGATTTTTACACCGTCCCAACTATCAAGTGCGGCTAAAGTATCGCTTGGTTGAAAGAAATTTTTTTCATAATACTTTTTAGCTGTTGTTTCAGCCGTTGTTTTGGAAAGCATAGATGCGTTTTCTAAAACTGGATAGTCAAAAAACCCACTACAAGTCATCATAAAAATATCAAGTTTTGCATCGATTATTTCAGCATTTGTATTGTTAAAATAAATATAGATATTTGCGATTGTTTTTCTTTTATTAAATGATAATGGATGAGCATAAACACATTGAACAATTTCATTTTCATCCATAGAAAGATTCACAAGTTTAGCTTTATCTATGTTCCATCCATATTTTTTTAAATAAGCATGTATATTTTGTTCTTCTGTTTTGTTTAGCTTGGAACTTGTGTTGGTATACATATGCGCTTGAAATTCTATATCCTTAGTTGTGGCCGCAAATCCACAGATACCTAGTAGGATGAATATATTTATAAAAAAAAGCAACATTATTTTTTTTATAATATTTTTCATGTTTATTTTCCTTGTTAATTGTTTAAAATTTACAGTTATAAAATAAATTGATTTACTTTATAACTGTAAATTAATTCTCGTTAATAGTCAAGTTTGATTTTTTTCAACAATTCTCCAAAAATAGCTTGACAATTTTTTAAAATACAGTTATATTCAATTCAAGAAAATATTTTCCGAAACTTGTTTCTTAAATACAATAGAGGTCAAACTTATGACAATTCGTGAAATTGCTGAGTTGGCCGGTGTATCCATTTCTACTGTTTCCAAAGTACTCAATCAAAAAGACAAATCTATTAGCAATACGACACGGCAAAAAGTGTTAAGAATTGCGCAAGAATATCATTATGGTCCATATGCTGTAGCAAAAAACAATTTAAAAACTTATCTTATTGCTGTTGTGATCGAAGACACTCGGCATGCGTTTTTTCATCAAAAAATACAAGAAAATATTCAGAAAAAAGGCTATGAGTCTGTTCTTTTAATTCGACAAACTGCTCAAGATGAAGCAATGTGGCTAGCAAGATTGAAAGCTTATTCATTGGATGGTATGGTTATCATCACAGAAAAAGCACGGCAACTTGACGCGGTTGAGAATGTTTTGAATATTCCTATCCTTATCGTATCAACCTCATTACTAAAAGAAAAACAAGTGGATTTTCCAATCGATACTGCTTTTTTAGGTAGGGCATGTGTAGAACACTGTATAAAAAATGGGCATGAGAAGATTGGTTTTGCACTAGACCATAACACGAAAGGTGAAGTGTGTGATTCATGCTTTGAAGCCGGGTGCTTACAGGCCTTAGCAGAACATGAGCTCTTGAAATATGGATTAGTTGTTTTGAATCAGCATGAGTATGAGCGGTTTATTTTAAGTCAAACGACCATAATTATTTGCGAAAATGTTTCCATTGCAAGTCAAGTTTATCAGTATTTACGTGTGAATAATATTTCGATTCCTAACGATGTTTCAGTGCTATGCGCTAGCGAATGTTACGGGATTGTATTTCAACCTTCATTAGAACATTTATACTATGATGAAACCGAAATCGCACAACAAATAGTGAAAACGTTACTTTGCAAAGTCGAACATGAAACCACCTTTTCTAAAAACGTTTTTTCAACAGTATCTTTTCAAAAGGGGAGCAGTGTTCGTGACTTGCAGTTGCGAGATAAAATTGTTGTCATTGGAACAATCAACATGGATACGACAATCCTTCTACCACATAATCACGGTGAAGGGCAGACGGCCATTATCAAACAAATGGTTATATCACCTGGCGGTAAAGGCGGCAACCAAGCTTCCGGCATTTCAAAATTGGGTGGCAATGTTTACTTAATTGGCTGTGTTGGAAAAGACAGTGATGGACGTTATTTAATCAGCGAGTTAAATAAGAATCAAGTCAATACAGATGCAATTGTGATTCAAGAAAACCAAATGACTGGCAGAGCTTTTATTCACATAGATGAAGATGGAAAAAGCAATATTATGGTTTATCGCGGTGCAAATGATGTTATTGAACTTTCTAATAATGGACAAGTTTCTACTGCTTTTGAACAAGCAGCTTATTGTTTATTGCAAACTGAACTGCCGCTCCAAGTTATCTATGATGCGATTGACTTAGCAAAACAAAATAAAACACGTATCATTCTGAAACCAGCCGCCATCTCTTCTTTCAATCCAGAACTCTTAAAACATATCTATCTTATAATTCCGAATCAAAAAGAAGCCGATATTTTATTACCAGATTATCAAACTTGCGAAGACAAAGCGCAAGCGTTGATTGATTTTGGTGTACCTCACGTTATTATTACACGAAGTAACCAAGGTTGCTATTATAAGAATAATCAAGAGGGGAAATATTATTCAGCCTATCAAAAAGGAAAGGTTGTTGACTCAACTGGAGGTTCAGATGCATTTATTGCAGCACTTGTCACTTCGCTAACAAAAGGGTATTCAATGGACCAATCCATTCGATTCGCTAACTATGCAGCAGGGATAAGTGTGACACAAATTGGCTGTCAAGGTGCACTTATTGATCAGGTTGCCTGGAAAAATTTTTTGGAACAAGAGCACACATGATGTTTCAATAAAGAACAAATATTTATATAGGGGAAAATGAGGAGGAACTTTTATGAAACGTTTTATGGCACTTATGTTAACGGGCGTAATGGCGCTTTTGCTTGCCGCTTGCGGCGGTAGTGGTGAAAAGACTGAATCAACAAATGAAACTTCAAGCACTCAGACGGATGCTCAAGGTACAGAAAATAATCAAGAAGCAGGCACCAACAAAAAAGAAAATGCGAATGTTACGTTATTGATTAGCGGTAATTTGGGCGATATGTCATTTTTTGATAGCGCCAATCGTGGCGTGTTAAAAGCACAGGATGAATTAGGCGTTAATGTTAATGTGATAGAATGCAATAGCGACGTTTCCAAGCTAGAACCAACGGTACTCGATGTTGCGGAGAGTGATGCTGATTTAATTATTGGATCGTCTTCTTTTACAGAATATTTCCAAAAATATGCGCTTGACTACCCTGATAAAACATTCTTGCTTTTTGATGATGAAATTGATTGGACACAAGGTGATTATTCGAATGTTGCTTGCATTCGTTATAAAAACAATGAGGGTGCATTTATTGGTGGATATCTCGCTGCTGAACTCACAAAATCAGGAATTGAAAATTACAATGATGATAAAATCGTCGCATTCCTTGGCGGCATGGACCAACCTGTTATTAATGACTTTTTAGTTGGTTATATTGAAGGAGCACTTTATGCTGATCCAGACACAAAAGTAGCAGTTACCTATGCAAACAGTTATTCAGACAGTGCAAAAGGTAAGGAACTGGCCATTTCAATGTTTAACCAAGGGGCTGATATTACGTTTAATGTAGCCGGTGGAACGGGAACAGGTTTGATTGAGGCTGCTGTTACTGATAAAAAATACGTGTTGGGTGTTGATTCTGATCAAGCGATGGTCTATAAAGATACTAAACCAGATTATGCCAATGTAATCCCTACTTCAATCATGAAAAACGTTGATATTTCTTTGTATAATGCCATCGATGATTTCCAAAAGGGTACACTTACAACTGGCGAAACCATGATTCAAGGTTTAGCAGAAAACGGTGTTGGTTTAGCAGACAATGAATATTATCAAAAAATGGTTCCACAAGAAATTCGTGATAAAGTTGTTGAAGTAATGGCGAAAGTATCAAATGGTGAAGTTGAAGTTAGCAGTGCTTATGGCATGCCAGCAGAAGATTTAACTGCTCTTCGCAATTCTGTTAAACCATAGATTTTTCCATAAAATACATAATGACACTTCTAGATAGGGCAAATTTTAAGGAAGATATTTTCATTGAGATTTGCCTTCAAAAAAATTGATTCAGTTACGTTTGTTTTTTTATTTAACACGATGGAAGGGGGAATCATTTTTATGGATAAAAAGGTAGCCGTTAAAATGAAAAATATTACCAAAGTTTATCCCAATGGTGTTGTTGCAAATCGTGATGTTGACTTTACAGCTTATGAAGGCGAAATTCATGCATTAATGGGCGAAAATGGCGCAGGCAAATCAACATTAATGAATATTCTCTTTGGTGTAGAACAACCATCACAAGGAAACATCGAAGTTTATGGGCAACAAGTACACATTGAAAATTCGATGAAAGCTATCGATTTAAACATTGGTATGGTTCATCAACATTTTATGCTTGTTCCAAGCCTAACCGTAACAGAAAATGTTATCTTGGGTATGGAACCAACGAAAGCAGGCATAATTGATTATGCTCAAGCAAAAAATATGGTAAGAGAAACTGCTGAAAAATATAATTTTAATTTAAACCCTGATGCTCGCGTTAAGGATTTGGATGTTGGAAAAAAACAAAAAGTTGAAATTTTAAAAGCGCTTATTCGGGGCGCTCGTATTTTAATCCTAGATGAACCAACCGCAGTATTAACACCTCAAGAAACGGAAGAATTATTTGAGCAGCTTTTAATTTTGAAAAATGAAGGGCATACGATTATCTTTATTTCACATAAATTGCAAGAAATAAAGAGTATTTGTGACGAAATTACAATCATGCGTTCTGGAAAAACAGTTGGCGTATTTGATTTGACCAATCTAAGTATTTCAGATATTTCACGCCTGATGATTGGACGCGATATTGTTACTAAAATTGAAAAGTCGCCCTCTCAAAAAGGCGATGTTGTTGTTTCTGTAAAAGACTTGCTGGTTACAGATGGCGATGGAAAGAATGTTGTTGAAAATGTTTCTGTGAAATTGCATCGTGGTGTTATCATGGGCATTGCTGGTATTGAAGGAAATGGGCAAAGCGAGCTTATTGATTGCTTAACAGGCATGCGCCAAGCAAAAAATGGCATTGTTGAAATCAACAATGTAAATATTAAAGGAAAATCAATTAAAAAAATACGCAATTTAGGGCTTTCGCATATACCAGAAGACCGCATGAGTTACGGTGTAGCTGGTGAAGAAAGTGTTTCAGATAATTTAATTAGCGATCGATATGATAAAAAAGAATTTAATAAGGGCCTATTCATGAACACGAAAAAAATTAAAGACCTGAGTCATGATTTGGTAGAACGCTTTTTAGTCAAAACTGACTCCATTACAACACCTGTCAAGATGCTCTCGGGTGGTAATATTCAAAAAGTTGTTGCTGCGCGCGAAATGACGTCTGAGTTTGATATCTTGATTGCCAATCAGCCAACACGAGGGATTGATGTTGGCGCTGCTAAGTTTATTCATGACAAAATTATCGAACTTCGAGATAATGATAAAGCAGTTTTGTTAGTGTCAGCTGATATTAATGAGGTTATGGAACTCTCTGATAGCTTGATTGTTTTTTCGGAAGGGAAAATCAGTGGTTATTTTGAAGACGCTTCAACTGTTTCTGAGGAAGATTTAGGGTTATATATGCTTGGATTGAAGCAAATGACGCCGCAAGAATTAGCGAAAATGGAGGCGTAAAGATGAATAATAAAAAAGCAAAACGAAATGATTTACTATTTGAAGGTTTACGCACTCTTATCGCTATTGCTATTTCATTGCTAATTGTATTAATCGTTATTTTATTTATAAGCGATGACCCTGGCAAAGCAATGCATTCCTTTCTATTGGGCCCGTTTAGCAGTCGACGATATATTGGTAACGTAATCGAAATGTCGATTCCATTAATATTTTGTGGTTTAGCACTTTCACTTACCTTCCGAGCTAAACAATTTAACCTTGTTGCGGATGGAGCTTTTTTTGCCGGAGCAATGACGGCCTGTTTAATTGGTGTTTTTTGTCCAGGGCCTCCTGTACTCGTTACAATTTTGGCCATGATTGGCGGAACAGTTGTAGGTGCTGTGCTTGGATGGATTCCAGCAATTATGAAATTAAAGTTAGGTGCGATGGAATTGGTTTCATCCTTAATGTTAAATTATATCGTTGTATTCGTAGTGCGTTATATCTTAACGAACGTTGTAAAAGACGCTAACAGTATGAGCGTGCAGTCTGTTAAAATGCAAGAGGGTGTTGGCTTAGGAACGCTTGTTCCAAAGACACGCATTCACTTTGGTTTGATTATTGTCCTAGCATGCGTCGTAGTGGCCACGTTGTTTCTTTATCGTAATAAACGTGGTTATGCACTGCGAATGACGGGTGCAAATGAAAAATTTGCTTTTTTCAGCGGTATTGGGGTCGGCTCAACGATTGTTGGAGCACAAGTGCTTGGCGGATGCATTGCAGGACTTGGGGGTTCTGTTGAAATGTTGGGCTTATACCAAAACTTTATGTGGATAAATTCACCTGGATATGGTTTTGATGGAGTCATTGTTGCAACGCTTGCACGCAATAATCCAGCACTTGTACCCGTTGCGGCTTTGTTTTTAGCATATATTCGAACAGGCGCAGATATTTTGAATCGAACAGCCAATATCCCTTATGAAATTGTATCAATTATTCAAGCGCCAATTATTATACTGATTGCTTCAAAAGCATTTTTGAGTCATTTTAAGCAACGTGCTTTGGTTAAACAAGCCCTTGCAGAAGAGCAAGCAGACGCAGCGTCTACAACTTAGGAGGTTTGTATGGAGCTTTTTCAGATTATATTTAGCACAAGCTTTGCCTATTCAGTTATTCGTCTTACAACACCTATTTTACTTGCAACGCTTGGCGCAATGATTACACAAAGAGCTGGTGTTACAAATATGGCGCTTGAAGGAACTATGCTATTTTCAGCACTATTTGGTGTAATGGGTTCAGCGTGGACGCAAAGTGCATGGCTTGGTTTGCTTTTAGCAATTGTCGTTGGCGTTGCTGTATCAGCGATTATTGCCTATTTTTCAATTCATATGAAAGCTGACATCACTCTTGTCTGCATTGCTATGAATATGTTAGCAACAGGTGGAACGATTTTTTTGCTTTTTTTATTCAGTGGCGATCGTGGTATGTCGTCAACCGTTCCAAGCAAAGTGCTACCACAAATCAATATTCCGCTAATTCAAAATATTCCCATTTTAGGAGAAATTATTTCTGGGCACAATGTCTTAACCTATGTAGCATTTCTGATGGTTATTGTTGTAAATATTCTGTTGTTTAAAACACCGTTGGGTTTGCGCTTGAGAGCCGTTGGAGAAACACCGAATGCTGCTTCTTCCGTTGGAATTAGTGTTAATAAAACACAAACAACCGCACTTTTGATTTGTGGTGCGCTGGCAGGAATTGCAGGTGCGTATATGTCAATGGGCTATATGAGTATGTTTACACGTGATATGGTCGCAGGCCGTGGCTATATTGCATTAGCGGCATCAAACGTGGGAGGACAGGCGCCTGTAGGAGGTTTATTGGCTTCCTTACTCTTTGGTTTATTTGATGCAATTGCAAATAATATGCAACAGTTTAAAATACCTGCCGAATTCATCAGTTGTATCCCGTATGTTGCAACGATGATTCTTTTGGGCGTTTCATCGTATCGTCGTTTAAAAGAAAGAAAGAAAAAACAACTTGCTGCTTAAAATTTAAAACAGTGGAAAGGAAAAACATGAGTGAAATTGTTACGGTTAAATCTATTGACACGAATGCAGCAAGAGATACAGTTATTGGTATGTTTGTCAAATGTATTTGCGAGGGTATGGGTTTAGAAGAAACTGCCGCTTGGGCACAAGCCACCTTATCTATTAATGTAACCAAAGAAGGCGCACAAATTTCAATTCCTTCATATGCCAGGGTGGGAAAGGATACTACAAGATGAAACTCCTTAAAGGATCTTCTAAAAAGATTGTAGCGTTATCGTATTTATGTATGGCATATGAAAGCGGTAGTAACATGCTTTTATCTGCTAGCAAGGAGATGCTTAGCGCACATCTAGGGGTTGGTTTGTCTTCAATCAGTATGCTCATTACAATTCGCAGTATTTCATCAGCACTATTTTTGTTTTTAACGGGTCGAATGTCTGATAAATACGGTCGAAAAGCAATGATTGTTAGTGGCGCGATTCTCTATATTTTGTATCAGTTTTTATTGCCGGCACAGCTGCATTATTTAGCAGTAGTTTCGCTTGTTGTTATGGTTGGTTTAGCTTATAGTTTAATGGATCCATCTGGTCAAGCGTTGCTTTTTGATAGTTTTGATGATGCAACGCCTGCTATGCCGTTTGTACAGCTTGTTTTTGCAGGAAGTGGTTTTTTGATTCCAATCTTAATTAGTTTTGGACTTCAATTCGGAGTATCTTGGAAAACAATGTACTGGATTTACGGTGGTATAGGGATTGCTTTGTTTCTCTATGCGCTTCTAGTTCGTTACCCACCTATGAATCATAAAACAAAAAACAGCCACACGAAACAAGAAAAATTTGTCACAGAGCCGTCGCTCAAACGCGAAGGCACACTCTTATCATTATTTATTATTGTTGCTGGTGCAACGAGTGCGCTTTTAACAACATGGATTGATGTTTACATGAAAGAAGTTTATCTATTTACGGATGAAAAAGCAATTCGTATGTTAAGCTTGTTTCAACTTGGCTGTATGATTGGTGCGGTTGTTATGTTTTTTGTTTTACAAAAAACCAACGTATCTAAGGTGATTTTGATTTGTGAATTTTGTGCAGCAATAACTTTTTTAATAGGATATTTACTACAAAATCAAATTATTTTTATGATTGCACTTGTATTGACAGGCTTTTTTTCAGGCACCATTTTCAGCATGACAATTGGATTGGGCGGAGAGTTGTTTGAAAACAAAACGGGGACCATTACTGCTATTTTGTCGGCGAGCACATCGATTAGTATGGCAGGAAGCGTGGCCTTGAGTAGTATCTTATACGATCGAGCTGGAGTGCGTAGTACATTAGGAATTCTTTGCTTCACACTCATTATTGGCGTTATAATTGCTTTTATCATTCGAAAACGCTATCAAGCATTGAAAGGTAGTTATACATATTAATTTGTTTTTAAAAAAATAGAATCATTTGATTGAAAGGAATACTATGACTAAAAAGAAATTTCCAATCATTTTTGATTGCGACCCAGGCATTGATGATGCGCTGGCGCTGACCGTTGCTTTTTCACGTGATGAATTAGACGTTAAGGCGGTTACAACGGTAGCTGGTAATGTATCGGTTGAGCATACAACGCGTGCTGCGCAAACTGTTTTATCTGTTTTGGGTGTTCAGAGTAAAATCTATCGCGGAGCAGCAGCTGCAATGCTTGGTGGGGAGCCAGTCGAAGCTGCAGATGTTCATGGCGAATGCGGTTTGGGTACGTTTTCGATTGCTGACGATAAACTACACCCATTGGAAAAAGAGTCTGCGCTCGACATACAGCATAAATTGCTAATGGAAAGTAAAGAGCCTATGACAATTATTGCTACGGGCCCTTTAACCAACGTTGCTATTTTACTGTTAGCTTATCCTGAAGTAAAATCTAAAATTCGTCAAATTTCACTTATGGGTGGAGGGCTTTATACAGGCAATCACACTGCAGCGGCTGAATTTAATATTTTGGCAGATCCGGAGGCAGCTGAAATTGTATTTCAAAGTGGGATTCCACTTATTATGGCTGGCCTAGATGTAACGCATAAGGCTTGTTTAACAGAAGAAAATGTGAAATCAATAGCGGCTATTAACTCGCCTGTTAGTGATATGATCGCTTCAATGCTACAATTTGGTATCGACAAGTGGGCTGACCCAAATTGTGAATCAAAGCGTTTGTGTATGCATGATATTGTATCTGTTCTTGTTTTAATTTATCCGGAAATGTTTCAAGGACAAGACCTTCATGTTGTTGTTGAAACAGCTGGTGTTTATTGTCGTGGTTATACACTCGCCGATCAACGTGGGTTTGCAAGCACAAAACCGAATACACATGTTTTGTTTGATATCGATCATGATAAATTCATCTATTCCATTGTTGATGCTATTAAATCTTATGACCATGCATAACGTATCAAGCACTTAATAATATAAAACTAAAAAACAAAGATTCACTTAAATTAAAATAGTGAGTTTTTGTTTTTGTTTTTATATGTAAAAAAACATCATCCAGGAGGAGTATCAGGTACGATGCTTTGTTTGCTTGACCAATTGTTTCACGTTACTTGTCGCTTAAATCTACGCTATACTTTATCTTTTGATTTTCTGCTTTCAGGAAAGTGGATTACAGATTGAACATTTAGTTTCAAAACTATTTAAAGATGTGAATCATGAGCGAGCTATATCTTTATTGATAAAAAAAGATATAGCAGAAATTGCTTTGCATGAAGAAAAATGGTTTAAAATGATTGAAAAAGCGTTTGATTCATAAGCAATTGATAAACCAAATATATAACCTTGATTATTGAATAAAAAGCATGGTACACTGTAAGGAGAATAAAAGTTAAAAGCGGCTAATTATTTACCGAAAACAAAAAGGAGCGAAATTATGAGCGAATCTATCGATATGCAATCTGTACAAGGAACGATGCTTATTCCTCTTTGGGGTAGAGCAAAATATGCTCAAGAATACCCTGATATTCTTGTTGATGAAGAAGCAATGAAAATTGTAGAATCCTCTTCATTTGATTTTTCAAAAATAGCCAGTTCTTTTGGTGATTTCAGTGGGCTTTGCTATATCGTTCGTGCGCGAAAATTAGAAGATGCAGTTCGAGATTTTATTGTTAAACATCCAAATGCGACAATTGTTAACATTGGTTCGGGTCTTGATACTAGCTTTTCTCGTGTCGATAATGGTAGCATTCAATGGTACAATCTTGATTTGCCAGACTCAATTGCATTTCGCCAAACATTAATTTCTGATGGTCCTAGAAATATAAGTATCTCAAAATCTTTTTTTGATGAAACGTGGTTTGATGATGTTCGTTTTAAAAAGAAGGATGGTATTTTATTCATCGCAGGCGGTGTTTTTTACTTTTTTAAACCAGATGAATTGAAAACCATTTTTTCAGCAATGACCATGCGCTTTCCCGGAAGCGAAATCTATTTTGATGCAGAATCAAAAGTTGCTGTTGAAAAGTCGAATGAAATGGTACGGGAATCTGGAAATACGAACGCACAAATGTACTTTTACGTTGATGATGAAAAAATGATTTATGATTGGTCGCCAGATATTGACAATGTGACCATTGAACCGTATTTCGATGGTTTGATATATCCTGAAAACAGTGAATTTAACCAACAAATTCAGTATATGGATACAAGTGGTTTTATGAAATTTGTTCGTATTCGATTTAAAAATTAAAGCGAATACTGCATGAATAAAGAAATGAAAAAAAGAAGCTCTTTTGAAAGCTTCTTTTTTTATTATTTATCAAAAGAAATTTCACTTATAATCGAATCCTGTTTATTGTATAATAATATACACTACATAATTATTTTATTTTAGCAGTTTTACATCTGATTTTTTAATATAACCAGTAGACGCTTTTTTGGCACCTTTTACTTGATAAATAATTTTGTAATACTCACTATCTTCACTTACAACAGTGAATGTAGATCCTTTTTTAACTGTTGCTACTGCTTTATATTTCCCTGATGTTGTCTTTTGATAAATATTCGTTTTATCTTGGGTTGTCTCAATCTTTTCATTGGTGGAAATATATACTGGCAAGGCTGTTGATAAATTAGAGAAAATACCCGTTGTTATAATATAACCCGTCGTATTCACATCATTATTTGTGCCATTTGAATTCCCGATCGTAACGTTTTCAGTGATTAAACTCGCTCCCGATTCCGACTTTACTTCATTGGTGCTAGGTTTGGAATACGGTACTGGAAAGTTTTTGACAACAAGATCGCCATCAGGCCGGATGTATGAGATATAAGCATCTTTATTAGTGGGGTGCCAAAGATCTTTTTCGCTTTCAGGACCCGTATATTTTACATAATAACGCAATCCATAAGAATAACCAACATGGAGTGTATTAAATGTCCATGTGAATGTCCGATCGTCATAGCTTGCTTGCATATTGATTTCTGCTAAATCCGGATCATTCGTACTTGTTGTAAAAAGCTTTGTTTCAGGCATCTTATACAGTTCAAAATTGTCACCAAGTATATCTGTTACGGTGGTTGCGCCAATACCACTTGTTGCTGCTTTTGCAAAATTTTCGAAAACATCAAGCATTGGACTTGAGTCTGGCCTCCAGTTTAGATCGCTACCCATTTCTGTAAACGTATTAACAGCACCAACATTCGTGTATAACGAGCCTGGCGATGTTATAATTGCATCAGACGGGGGCGTACTCAAATACAACGATGTAAAATAATGCGTATTATTTTCGTTCAATGTTCCGACTTTGGTTGCGTAATCTTTGTAGTACTGTTGTAAATCTTCCCACGTAGCTGAGACAGGAAGCGAAGCGCTGGACGGATAGCTTGGAAGATCCATAGCGTCTGTAATCGCCCACATTTCTGGTGTACCAATTCCGTAATAGCCCAAAATCAAGTTAGGAGAGCGTTGATAACCTGCATTGGTGCCTTGCTGAATCAAAGCGTTGCCATTTGCAATTGCTATGCTTGCTGCTGGAATACTTGTTCCGTTCCAACTTGGAAAATTTGGCGCAACACTCAATGGTGTCGTTGTTCCTTGAATTACTGGAACTCCACCAGTAGGATTCGCAACTGCATCTTTAAACTCTGACTTCCACTGCGTATTATGATGTACGTCAGCGCCAACAATCAACGTCCAAATCGTCGCGCCAATCCCGCCTTTAAAACCACCACCAATGGTAACAGCTGGTCCAGGATTTAATGCCGCATAATTGGCATCGAGTGGCGCTTTGAGCGCCATAGCATTTGGCATGGTTGAGCTTGGTATGCTCAAAGCATATTCTTTTCCATCATCATTACCATCGCCCATCAAAAGAACATAGCGTGACGATTTAATCGGTATATCACCGTCTGTAATTCCATCAACAAAATCAGTATGAATAAAATTCATTGCTGTACCCATATTGTTAAAAGGAGAAAACCAAACATTCGGATATCCCCAATTTTTCATAATCCATGTTGCACTATTAGGGTCAAAGTCCGATGTTAAATTATGAGCACTATCAAATATAGGCGCAAATCCATAAATCGCTCCAGGAAAACTATAAGTTTGTGCTCGAAATTGGTTATGCTCACGAATACTTACATAGACATCATAATTGCCAGTCGAATTTGCATATGACTCTAATTCACGAATAAAAGCAGCAATGGAAAGTTCAATTGCTTGATGACGACTAATCCATTGTGGGATTCCTGTGCCGTTGTATAAACCGTCAGCATCCCAAATATCCAAATTCTTCATACTCACTGAAGAATCCAAACCAATTGCAATAAAAGTAGGGAGAGTCGATGTAATAGATTTTTCGTTTGGTTCAATGCTTAATGTTACTTGGAAAACACCTGGAACATCCGTTGGAACAGCATACTTTGAAAGAGCCATAAAATTATTGCTATTTGGGTCTTGGTTTACATTCTGTTCTTGTGCAGCGAAAGCACTACCATACAAAATAGTAAACATCATAACTACTGCCATGGATATTATGGCAAAACGCTTCAAAGCTAATTGATACTTTTTCATTATTACCTCAGTTCAACAATATATATAGAGTCTTATTGATAGTATAGTTCAAATTCATTATTAGCGTAAATGGAAATTTGCTTGGATTATTGTAGATTCTAAAGAAAATATTGTTGAAATTTCAGGTTTTATTAAGCGACTACTGTTAAATTCGATAAACAAATAGTTTAATACAAACAAAAATACAATAAAGAAGCCCTTTGGTGAAATGGCGCAGAGTTCTCCTACAAGATAGTAAAAAAAGACGAAAAAATTTTATTACTCTTTCGTCTTTTCAAAGCTGCATACAAGCCCTTCAGGGCCAATGTACGCCAGTGCATGCATCTGCTTTGCTACTACTTGTTATAGCTCAAACGTAAATAGTTGTGCCACCCCAGATAATATTCAAACGATTTTTTGTTACACGATACGCATTTCGTTTGGTCGATCAGCTATACTCGGCTGACTGGCAACCATTATGTAGTAGTAATGATTGTCAGAATGAATTTTGTGCGTTGGCTTCATTCTACTAGCAGTTTATACACCTGCGAGCTTAGCGTCTCTTAAAGGATGATTGCCCATCTCCATCATTTTTATTATTTTTTACAATGTTTTATTAAAAGGCATTCATATGGATTTTAAAATCTTAAGATATACTTTTCAGAAAATTAAAAACAAAGAAAAAAACCAACTCAGAAGAGTTAGTTTTTTTAAGGATATAGGTTACTGATAGTATCTAAAGAATAGTAAATATCTTCAGCATTTACCAACGAATTGGGATAGTGTTTTAATATTTCACAAGAAACTTTTTTAGCTAAAACTCTACTTCGCTTTTTGTTCTTATTCAGTGCAATGGAGATGATTATAGCTGTTTTAGGAAGTAGCCTATATGACCTTAAAATATCCCAATCTTCTTTTTCAAGTTCTTGCAAAAAACATGTTTGATCATAATGCAACCAGACTGTTTCGCCATCATCAGCAATAAGGCACTGAGAATAAGTTTCGCTTAAATACTGTATTTCTCCTCCAAGAGAAACTCCAAACTGATATAATTCTTTTTCGCTAATAGCTTCTTGTATATAGGCTATGTAGTCAAGCGACATATAAATTTCCCTTCATTATATTATTTAAAGTAGGTACTGGGAAAAGTATAAAGCCCCCGCATTTATATTAAATAAGAAAATAAATTTTATACTAATTTTAGATTGCTTATTCGTTCGCTATTAAATTCATTGCTGTTTCCAGAGCTGTTTCGGATTGAATATCGGGAACTGTACCAATTTCTTGTGTGCAGCTTCCATCTGAATTCAAGGCATATTCTACATCAAAGTTTACTAACATATGGCTATTTGGTAATTCAAACCAGACAGGTCCACCTGTATTTCCGCCTCCAGTTGTTTCTCCAATCAATGTAGCAAAATGCGTTTCTTTACAAAACGCCGCAAAAGATTCAGCAGATGAATACACATTTGGGCTTGTTAGCACCCATATCTTGCCTTGAAAAAGCTTTTCATCCGATAAAGGTTGTATTGTGCTAGACATTCTTCTTGCATATGAAAGTTTTTCGATATCATCTTTTTGTAACGAACTAACGCTGCCATTTTTTGTTATATCTTCAATTGTAATATTCGAGTTATCATACGATTGACCATAAAACGTTTTTGCTAAACTTGCATTTCGCATCAGCCTTACATCAAAAGTTTCAACTGGTTCAACAATATTAGGACGTACAAAGGCTTCTTCCCAATAGCTAGAGTTTCCACCACCATTATCCTGAATATCAATAATCAGATTTTCGTAATTTTTAATTTCCTCCAAAAAATCATGAATTTGCGGAAGATCATTTTCCATTTCTTCTGTCACAAAAGAGTTCACTTTAATATAAGCGATTTTATTATCTTCAAGTATTTTGAGTGTTAAATTTGCCTCTTCTACGTTTTGTTCAGCATCTGCTCCATCTTCTTGTTCTTGCTCCGCAGTTTCACCTGTTAAATACTCGTAGTTGCGCTCAATTAGCTCATCGTAGTAATGATAAAATGAAATGATTTCAGGCTTTTCTGATACATCAAGCCAAGGCTGCAGCTCAGGATTATCTTCAATAAGTTTTTGATAAATAGCTTGATTCTGAAAAAAACGATCTGAATTTTCAATACCTGAATGCCCATCGACAACGCCAACTGCTTCATACATACTTTTAGCAATGATTATGATAAATTCAAGCATTTCAGCATCACCTGTTTGCTCCATGGATTCAATTTGTTTACGATAGTTTTGTATCGTATTGTCTAAATAGTTAGGGCCATATTTTCGCTCTATTATCCCTAAAAAAGGCGAGTTATCCTTTACTGCAATCCACATAGCATCGTAGTCTTCCAACATTTTGTCCTTTGACAATATCATTGTATCATTTTCGATTGAAGAGGGTGAACTAGGTTCAGAATCAGTCGATATCTCAGAACTATTGATATTACTACATCCAATCATTGAAATTATTAACCCAATTATTACCACATTTAAAATAAATTTTTTCATTAAACACTCCACTTTTCAATATTTTCACTTTCAAATTATACTTTTAAGTTGGAGATAAGTCAATAAAAACGGCAACCAAGGTTAAAAAACATAAAGGATATCATCATCGTTTTTTAAAAGTTCAGGTATTTTTTCTCTCATCATATTTAGTTTTTCAAATAAGTATTCCTGATCTCTTTGTTCCAAGTTTTCGATTCCCCATTGTTCAAATAAATCGAGTTCATGCATTACTTCAGGAATATTTTCTTTTCTAAGTTCTCCATCTTCTCGTATGTATTTAAAGTGTAATTGTTCCATTGCTTTTAAACCATATTTGTTTTTGGGCGTCGTATTTAGAAAAACAAAGGATGCGAGAATTTTATTTGGTTCATAATTCCCTGTAAGCTTTTTTTCAAATTGCATAACATCCAGGCTAGACATTTTATTCCCCTCCTTTTATATATTATTTAATTATATTCAAATATTGCCGAAAAAGCATAATTTGGATATAAATTTCTTAAATCATTAAGTACATTATATATATTCCATAATAAACCTATTCACCTGCTCTAAATCCGATTGAAAAGTGTTGGGCTGTTCTAAAATCAAGGTTGCGTAAATGTTTGAATCTATTTTATCAATTCGATTCCGCTTTGCATTACTATTTTATGCAAAATTAACTATGTCTGAAAATTTACACATTGACAAACTCAATATAGTTGTCTATAATACAGTTGATATAACAACTATATTCAGGAGTGTGATTTATGAATATAATCGTAGTTAATGGAAGTCCACGAAAACATGGAGCAACAAATAAAATTAATCAAGCATTGATTGAAAAATTGCAAAATATTGATTCTGATATTCAAATTGAAATGATTGAACTAAGCGATGTCAACCCAAAATATTGCACGGGGTGCTTATATTGTTACCGTATGGGAAAGTGTTGCCTTAAAGGAGATAATGTTGATGAGATTAGTCAAAAAATTGCTGCTTGTGATGGTTTGATTCTAAGTTCACCA
The DNA here is from genome assembly GCA_037040045.1 of Phorticella flavipennis. Taxonomy (NCBI): domain Eukaryota; kingdom Metazoa; phylum Arthropoda; class Insecta; order Diptera; family Drosophilidae; genus Phorticella; species Phorticella flavipennis. The sequence continues at coordinate 1,888 of JBANCY010000204.1, read as the reverse complement.
ACTTACGAAAGTAGTGTAAGTGGGATATTTAAGTCATTTATTGACCGAGGACATTTTTTAGTAGAACAAATGCTTCATGGAAAGCCTTGTATTTTGGTAACGAGTTATGAAAATGCACAAGGAAATCGAACGCTTTCGTACATGAATCAAATTGTCATGAGCTCTGGAGGATATGCTGTTGGAAAAATTGGGGCAAAAACCAAGTTTAATGCAAATCCAATTACATCTGCGCTCGATCGAAAAATGAATAAAGCAGTAAAGAAATTATATGATATTATTGAGAAAAAGAAAAAAAGAAAACCTTTTTTTGCAAGTGTTTTTAATTATCTTGCTTTCAACATTGTTTTAAAACCACATGCTTTGAAAAATCCTGAGCAATACCGAGGTGTTATTGAGCATTGGATAAATTATGGATTAATCAATAAAGGGGTACTATCATGAAAGATGTAGAAAAACTTTTTGCTGTAGGTAGGCAGCTCATTATTACAGGGTTAAATACAAAAGAGGGTGTTAAAAAAGCTTTTGTAGCACAAGGCTATGATATAACCAATGAGCAGTTCGCTTTACTTGCTGCGCTGTGGAATGAAGATGGACAAAGTCAAGTGGATTTGTGTGAGAAAACCTGCAAGAATAAACCGAATGTCACGCGTATATTGGATACGATGGAAAAAAACGAATTGGTTAAACGTACTCCTGATATACAAGATCGCAGAAAATTTCTTGTTTTCCTTACAGATAAAGGGAACTCGTTACAAGAACCTCTTATGAAAACTGCTTTTGAGTATGCTCAAAAAATCACATGTAATTTAAGCGAAAAAGAAATAGAAACACTTGGCGTTTTACTAAATAGACTCGATGAAAATTTATAAAAAGCGTGGTATACTGTAAATAAGAACGTGAGAAACAGGCATGGTGAAAACACCACTTAATGCAAAGCAGGGTGTGTATATAAATATTATCATCGCTAGTTTGGGTCTTTCTAAAGAGGAAATCGAAGAACTTTGCAAATAGAGAAACGAAAAAGGAAGGAAATGGCTTCCTTTTTTTTGTATGTAAATTTAAACTCGTTTGCACCTATGCAAGCTGTTTGAGAAAAGAAGTGAAGTATTTGCAAGGCAAGATCAATCATCAAAGAGTGCAACTAACGATGAAAGGTGTCAAATTCCACGTAGACATAATCATCGGCAACTGTGATGCCATGCTTTTCTTGGGCAGAAAAGAAAAAAGTGCTAAGTCCCGTTTTTTATTTGTGTGCAGGATTTTCTTTCAGGAGGTGAGCACTGTTTCATAAACATAACATCTTGTAAGCCACTGTAATTCTATTTTTTGCCCACGACGGTCAGTTCCATTTCACTGCTATTACTTAAGCCATATTGTTGTTCCGTATATTCCAAAGTTTTTTGGGAATGCGAACTTTTCGAGTGCGCATAATCACTGCTTTATTTGATATTCTCTTTTTAAATAGTACATTTTACTTTTTTGCAAATATCAACTGTAGATTATCAAATAAATATATTAGATGAGAACTTACGGTTAAATATTATCTTATACAATAACAATATAAGCAATTACGAAAAAACCATCATTTACACAACAAGATAGTGCAACCCGTCTAGGTGCTTCTTGAACGGCAGTGAATCGTTTTGAAAACGTGGGCGCAACTACATCAATTGCTAACTTAATAAATTTAGCGACTATGTTCAATACCTCTTTGGATTATTTGCTTGGATTAGGAAAAAAGTTATTTGTATTTATACGATTTTACACCAGAACAAAGAGAGTTTATTTTAAATATTATGGAAGGTTTAAATACTAGATAGTGTCGACTATAGAAAAATGATATAATATAAGAAAACGAACAAAGGAGGTTTTCTTAATGGCAGCATCG